>PVIY010003064.1:0-118266 GCA_004026745.1 Myrmecophaga tridactyla
CATGAATAACAACAGAAGTATAAAGTACTAAGGCAAAGCGGTTTTATAGACAGAAAGAATAGAGTAGTTGCAAACAGAGTGGTTGTTTTAGACTAAATGGTTTGAATTCATTTGGTCCTTCCTTCATTAGTTCATATATATGTAAAATGTTTTATTTGTTAAATTTTCAAGAATGTGAGGAGATTCAAAGATGAAAAAATATGTTAGCAGGTTATGGGGAGACAGAAATGGAAACAATGTTAGCAGGATATGGTGAGACAGAAATGGAAACAAAAACAAATTCCTATAATAGGTGATTAAAGTAATGAAATCTCTACACACCTAGTAGAAGCAAAGGAAGTGAAACTATGTTTATCTGGGGGCATTCAGGAAGATGTCATACTTCAGATTACTTGAGCAAACACTTGAGAATGAAGAGAAGTTTCCAGGTGGATAAATTATAGTGGGGAGAGTTCAAAATAGAGGAAATGCCTCTTATAAAAACAGAAAAGTATGAAGTTTGTAAAGTTTGAAAATTATGTTGTATTCAGGTAGTGCAATTACCCCAGTCCTCAGGCATTTCTTACTAGAGGTTCTGGGGAGGAATCTTCTTCTAAGCTAACTTAGGTTGTTGCCAAAACTTAGTTCCAAAATTTAGTTGTTGTAGGTATATAGACCCCATTTCTTTGCTGGCTGTCAGCTGAGGGCCAGTCTTCTTACATCCTACTGTAGACTGCCGACATTCCTTTTATGGTTTCCATATGATTCCTTCGAACCATAGTGGGTTGAATCCCTCACAGACTTTGAATCTCTCTGACTTTCCTCTCTGACCTCAATAGACAAAGTTTGTTGCTTTTAAGGGTTCATGTGATTTGATTGGGCTAATACAAATAACCCAAGATAACTCACCTATTTTAAGATTCTTAACCATGTTTATATCTGTAAAGTCCTTTATATCATGTAATATACCATATTCACAGATTTCATGGGTGCGGACATCTTTACATGGGCAGGCACCAGGAATTGAACCCGGGTCCTCTGGCATGGCAGGCAAGCATTCTTGCCTGCTGAGCCACCATGGCCCGCCCAAGTGCGGACATCTTTGAGGGCACATTATTCTATCTATCTATCCCATTCCCAAGAGTATATATACAGGAATTGATTCAGGGTTTTATGGGGAAAAAAGTGAGTTCCATTTTGAACATGTTGACTTTGAAGTGCTTGTGAGAATTTCAGTGGTTACAGTTTGAAAGCAGTTTTATATACAGATTAGGAAGTTCTGGATAAAAGTAAAGGCTGACTGGTTAATTTGGTAGTCAACAGTTTATAAATTATAAATGAAGCTACTATTATAAATGAAAAGTGCAAAGATTTCAAGTCAGTAAGTTTACAAAGTTAATAAATTGTGGTGTTCTCAATGGTCTGACGATGTTTTATTTACTTGGACATTATTAGCCTGGGGTTGAATTCTTATATTTGTTGAATGAATAAATTAATGAATAAAAACTACAGACACATGCTAGGACATATCTTGATTATGGGTCTCTCTGTGCGTGCGCACGCGCGCGCGCGCGTGTGTGTGTGTGTCTGTGTGAATATGTGGTTTTGGAATGTCCCAGAGTTTAAAAATACTCTAAAACCTGAAAAATATTTTGATTCTAGAAATACTTTAATTCAGACTAAATTAAAAGTATTGTTGGATTTAGAAACTGTACATAGAATACATCCTTCCATAGATAAAGTATTACAATAATTCATGTTATTTTATTCATTCTTTAATAGTAAGTAAACTGTATAATTTATTCAGTATTCATTCTTCTAAAAACCTGTCTGGTTGCCATAATCATTACTATATACATAAACATATGCACATACATTTTACTGTTATTTTGGTTTAGTTAATCCATTCAGGTACCTGAACAAAAACAAAATATGTATCTGATTACAAAGAACAAATATCTATATTTTTGTTCTCTCCTTGAACCCATTGAGAAGAATGCAACATCCTCACTAATAGTTATATTTTTAACTCTACTAAAAGCATTCCTATATGTTAATGTACTTTGTTTCTACTAAATGGGTTACCTCTAATCCACTCATAAAACTGAGTAACTGTGTATTATTTACATTTAAATAGGTATACTGGCCATTGTGAAAGAATATCTAAAGAACAATAAAGAAACAAATGTAGATATATATTTCAACACAAATGACTAATATTAAGAATAAGAGAGATTATAGAAGAGCCTATAGGCATTAATAATAGTTAAGGGAATATCAAAAACCACTTTATGCCAATGCCTTAAAGAAGCATAACTGACACAAACAAAACAAAAAGAAAAAGATTGAATAGTCTTATATGTGCTAACAAAATGAATCAAAAATAAATAAACCTCTCACAAAGAAAATTTCAGTCCTACATATCTTCACTATGATTCTAATAAATATTTAAGGAAAATGCCACACCGACCTTATACAAACTTTCTCAGGGAATTAAAAGAAAAATTAAAGAAGGAAACAATTCACAGCTTGGTTTATAAGGCCAACACTGAATGGAAACCTGATAATACACTACAAGAAAAGAAAATTACAGTCAGTCTTAAAATGACAATGCAAACATCCTCAATCAATATTAGCATTATTAATCTAGTAATACATAAAAATCATAAATAGTGGTGCCATCAGCACCATTGCATCATAAGGACTGCAAAAATCTGCTCCACCAAAATAGCAATGAGAAGAGTAAAAGTGTAAAAATTGTAAAAATCAAAATTTCAGAGCACTGGATATGAATAGAAGCCTTGCAGTAATCTAGGGAGTGCTTATTCAAGGAAATAGCTAAATCTCAGTAATAAAAGAGAGAAGAGTAAGCTTTTCTGGTGAGTTTTGTGGCTCTGACATATTTCTAGAGATGGAAAATATCATTTGCACCACATGTGCAAAGTAGGAAATACCTGAGAAGCTACGGGCAAATGCTGGGACACTTATTGGTTCGAGTTATTTAAGGAAATCCTCTAAAATCATTAGCTGAGCACAAATCCAACCGAACAAATTCTTCAGTGGCCACACAAAAGAACACACTTTGTAGAATTAATTTAGGAAAGTCATTAAATAAAAAAAAACAGCAACAACAACAAAATCTGAGGAAAGGGCAAATTATACATCACTAAAGCTGATCAAAAAAATGACAAAAGAAAGAAAACTCCAAGCAAAAAATTTGAGAAGGCAGTAGGTATAAAGGAATTTTACTAGGATTTAAAAATGGGATATATATATATAGATAAAGCAGAGATTTTAGAAAATTATTAGAGAACAACTTTAATAAATATATTTAAAACTTTTAGTTGAAATAGTCAATAATTTGGAAAACATAATTTAATAAACTAAATCTATAGAAAAGTTTTCAAGTTAATTTTAGTAGGCTAGCATAGTCCATATGTCCCCAGACTGATCAAAGACCATACATAGATTCCTTTATACCTCCTCTATACATGCAATATCACTTACATGCAAAAATCCTCATTAAAATATGAACATGTTCAATCTATCAATATATACATATATTTTTGGGTGTGTGGTCTGGGAATCGAATCTGGGTCTCCCGCATGGAAGATGAGCATTCTACCACTGAACCACCCATGCAACCTCAATCTAGCAATATTTTTAAAACACATTAAAATGGTAAGTTTTATCCCAGGAATGGAAGGATAAATTCAAGATTAGAAAATGATTAATGTGCATTTATTGATTAAGGGATTTTTTTAAATCCAGAGTTTGGTACACTCAAATAGGGAACCCTATTGTAAATCCTGGACTATAGTTAATAGTACAATTGTAATAATATTCTTTCATCAACTGGAACAAATGTACCACACTAATGAAAGGTGTTACTTATGGGGGGAGGAAAACATAAAATCCATGGATTTTCTGTACGAATTTTCCATAAACCATCATCTCTAATAATTAAAAAAAACCCTAAATACAGTAGCTAAAAGTACAAAATTCTTAAAATAAAGCAATGGCATATTCTTCATTACCCCTTTATACTTCAAAGGACAAAACATAAAGAAAGTGAAAAGACAGTCCACAGAATGGGAGAAAATTTCTACAAATCATATATTTCTTAAGGAAACTGTACCTGGAATATATAAAGAAATCTTACAATTCAGAAAAAGAAAGGACAGACATCTTTTTTTTAAAGGCAAATAATTTGAATGTACATTTCTTCAAAGAAGATATACAAGTGGACAAGAAGCACATGAAAAGATAGTCAACATATTAATCATTAGGGAAATGCAAATCAAGACCACAAGATGCCATTTCATTCATGCTAGGATGGCTACAATAAAAAAATATGGGAAATAAAACTCGTTAAGGATGTGGAGACATTTCTCTCTACATTGTTGATGAACCGTAATTAAAACTACAGACTGTAGTCAATAACATAATTATAATAATATTGCTTCATCGATTGTAACAAAGTTACCACACAAATGTAAATAACAGGGAAAACTCTTTGGGGGTAGGATATGAACTTTCTGCATGATTTTTCTGAAAGCTACAAGTTCTCTAATTTAAAAATGCGGTAATTCTATTTATACTCAAAGCATAAGCAATAAGAGAAAAAATAAATGGAATTTCATCAAAATTAAAAATTTTTGCATATCAAAGAATTTCAACATGAAAGTAAACAGACAATGTTCAAAATGAGAGAAAATTGTTGAAAATCATACACCTGATAAGGGTATAATATCCAATTCAACAATAAAAAGACAAACAACTCAATTATAAAACAAAGGACTTGAAGAAATATTTCTCTAAAGAAGATACACAAATGGCCAATAAGCACATGCAAACATACTCAACATCATTAGTCATTATGGAAATCCAAATCAAAACCCCAATGATCCACCAACCCTAAAGAACACCTAGGGCTTTATCTGAGATTCTACAAAGGTTCCATGTACTATGATTACTTTCCAGAAACCTACAACCTCCAGATGGGTTCCTAGGCCATATAAATCCTGAAATCCAGAGGGGCCAGCCTCTTCTGAACATCAGCTAGTTCCATCCCCCATCCCATATTATCAACACCCTTTCCCACATGAAAAAAAAAATTAGAATGGGCAAAGCACAAAAACCCCTAAAGATTGGGAGAAAGATGAAAGGAGAAGGTGGAGTTATAATAGAGAAGATAGAATTTAACAAATTAGTTTGACTGCTGAATCATTATATTGACTTTTGTCTCCAATGTCTTAGAGTAGCTAGAAGGAAAAACATAAAATTGTGGAATCATAACCAACACCTAACTCTGAAATTTGTTCTACAACTAATCGTTGTGGTGTGCTTTCAAATTTATTGCTTTTTTGTATATGTTATTTTTCACACATACACACAGAAACATATCTCCAGCACCATGGGATCGACAATGTCTTCCTGACCAAAAGGGGGGAAAGAATTGTAACAAATAAGGTATCAGTAGCTGAGAGAGTTCAAATAGAGTCAAGAGGCTGCTCTACTCTGAGACTACTCTTATGCAAGCTTTAGTTTGATATTAATACTTATCATGATTTGCCAAACTCCAATCAAAATCATTCCTGCCAACCTTTTAAGTGCATCTTGGACTTTATCTGAGATTCTACAAAGGTTTCATACACTATGATTAATTTCCAGAAACCTACAACCTCCAGATGGTTCCTAGGCCAGATAAGTCCTGAAACCCAGAGGGGCCAGCTTCACTAGAACCTCAGCTAGCTCCATCCCCATATCTCACATTATCAGCAGCCCTTTCAACATGAAAAAGTTAGAGTGGGCATAGCTCAAATACACCTAAAGATTGGGAGAAGATGAAAGGAGATGGTAGAGTTATAACACAGAAGATAGGATTTAACAAATGAGTATGACTGCTGAATCATTATACTGATATTTCTTTTAGTCTCCAGAGTCTTGGAGGAGCTAGAAAGAAAACCTAAAATTGTGGAGCTGTAACCCATACCAAACTCTGAGAGCTGTTCTATAACTAATTGTGGTGAGCCTTGAAATGTATTGCTCTTCTTGTATATAAAAAAACACAATAAGATGCCATTTCACATCCACTAGAATGACTAACTTAAAAAAAAAAAGAAAAGAAAAGAAGTGTTGAGAAGGATTGGAGAAATTTGGAACCATTGTGCATTACTGGTGTGAATGCAAAATGGTACAGATACTGTGAAAAACAATTTGGCAGCACTCCAAGGGAAGTTAAACATACATTTATCATATGACTCAACAATTCTACTCCTAGAATATACACAAAATAATTGGAAACAGGGTATCAAACACATGTACACCAATGTTCACAAGCCCAATATTCATAGTAGCCAAAATATGGAAACAATCCAAGTGCCCATCAACAGATGAATGGAGAAACACTCAAAGAAGATTATTCAATGATAAAAAAGAACCAAGTTCTAATACATGTTACAGCACAGATGAACCTTGAAAACATTATGCTAATAATTATGAAACAAGCCAGGCACAAAAGGACAAATATTGTATAATTCCACTTAAATGAAATATCTAGATTAAGCAAATTCATAGTGACAGAAAGCAAATTAGAGGTAACCAGAGGTTTGGGGGAGGGACAGAGAATGGAGACTTAATGCTTGATGTGAAGATAGTTTTTGTTTGGGTGATGAAAAAATTTTGGTAGGGGATGGTAGTAATGGCAGCACTGCGTTACAAGTGTAATTAATGCCACTGAATTTCAAACCTAAAAAAATGGTTAAAATGGCAATTTTTATGTTTTTTATATATATGTTATATATATTATTTGTTATATGAATATGTTTTATATATATGTGTGTGTGTGTGTGAGTGTGTGTGTGTGTGTGTTACCACAGTACTTTTTTTAAGTAAGTCTATTTGAAGAAAAATATTAAGCAACACACACACATTCTTCAGGATCAGTGTTTTGTTAATTTCACTAAATTTATTTGGAAGCTTTCCTTTTTTATATATTCTGGAAAAACTGAATTGGCATTAGGGCTATCTGATCAACAAGTAAATCAACAAGGAGAAAAATAGGGAGAGGGAACTATCATTCATTAAAAGAGAATTTACATGTGAAACAAAAGCAGTACACAGATTTTATACAGACACTGATTTTTTAAAATGAACGCTAAGAATACATTTATGGAACATTTTCAAGAAATTGAAACCGATTAGTTATTTAGTGATGTTAAGGAATTGCTTTTAATTCTTATTATAATCATGGTATTATTATGGTTATATTAAGAAAATGAGATCTTAAGTGGTAAACATACATTTATAAAGTGTTTACAGATATTTCTGGTATTTTCTTTAAAATATTACAGTGGGTTTGGAAACAGGAGTGAGGATATAAAAGAAACAAAATTGACCTAGTTCAGATAATTGGTAAAGCTGGGTGATGAATCATGTAAGAAAACATTTTGATATTTTCTCCTCTTTGGAAAATTTTCAAAGTAAAATGTTAAAAAATATATGGATCAAATCACTGTTTATATTGTATTAAATGATGTAATCAAATTTTATAATTTGTGTGAACATAAAATAGCCTAAAATTAATAACACAGATTTTTAAGTATATCAGATCTTTTCATATTTAATTTTTCAATCTAGTTAAATAATGTTAAGTAATTCTGGCAAACAAATAAACAAAAGATCAAAGAACATGCTGTTATGGATACCCATATTGATATCAGGGATATTCTGCTATTAAAGACTTTTTATATATAAATTATAGACTCCTAAGAACTTCTTGCTTTCCTAAGCATTGTTTTTTATTTACCAAAGTCAAACAAATCTTTTTTCTCTCTCTTTGAAAGTTAAGTTTTTTCTAAATTGCAATCAATACAAATCTGTCTAAATTCAAAAATGATAATAACCTACCAGTAGGTTCCTAATCAATAACTACTAATAACATAACATTTCATTGTATGCCCTCATATATGCCCTATAAGTAGTGTATGTATACATACATACACTTATGGATATATAGTGTTATATGTGAGAGTATACATGTATATGAGAGAGATGGCGACAGTGAGAGAGACAGAGAGAGAATAGAGGTTGATTTAATAATGGGATTATAGTTAACATGCTATTTTTTAAATCACTTTTATTTCTGAATTTAGACAACATATAGAACTTCTGTTTAATAAATTCAATAATTAGAAACCCTAGAGTTATTTGCATAGTTGCACACTTCTGAAACAACATTTCCTAACTGAATTAGATAAACATTCATCACTATCAACTATGCTAGTGTTTGGAGTTGTTTCCTCCAGCTGCCATGTTAGATTAAAATAATGATTGACATGTGTTTGCATACTATTTGGGAATTTAATATTTATGTTTCTTCCATTCCTAAAACGTACAGCTTGGAAATACACATCTGTTTCCATGCTACCGGGACAGTACACACATAGCAGAATTAAAGAACTACAATTAGTTTCCAGCTTGCATCCTTAAGCGATCCTTGTAAATACTACCCTCCTTATTAACACTGCCTTCTGTTCTCATTAAGCTTCAGCAGGGTCCTCTCAGGCATTCAAAATATAGTGCTGCCTCATTTAAATATATAATTCCCCACTCAGAAATGTGTGGACTTTAAAGTGGGGTGGTGGAAGCAGCAAATAGTTCTAAATATTTTAATTAAGAGACTAGATAAACATGTTTGCCATGCATTTAATAGAACATTTAAAATAACAGGAAGGATTTCAGTCTCATGATTTCCAACTATAGTCTTTTCTTTCTTTGCTATATTTGAATGGCATATTTCATTTCACACATCCTTTGCTTGCTGCCAGAACCTTAATATTCCTAAAGGAGAAAGCTTACCAAGCTCAGTGTTTGTAAATGTCAACTAGCCAAAAGATATTTGGAAACCTATGAATGTTCACCTTTCTAACATTTGCTTAAAGCCATCCGGAATTAATGTTTTTCTCTTCTCTCTCCTCACCCCTCAAAAGAAAAATCCTTAAAGAGAAATTGACACAAAATATATTAAATAAGGCTGATATTCAGCCCTCTTGCATTCAAGTGGGAATTACATATGCCTGTGAAAAAGAAGGAAATATCTTGATACTATTCTGTATACTTGCTGTTAAGTTACTCTTTGACACATCTGCAATTTTTTCCAGGAAACCATATCTTGTTTATTTTGGATTAGAAGCAAGCCCTTGCATGTCTGCCAGGATTCAGTTGCCTGCTCAAGAAGCATGATCCTGAAACAACTTATAGAACATGTTTCTCAAAGCAATTCTGTTTGTTTTCATTTTTGTTTTCCAGCCTTATTAAATACTTAGCATTTGTGAGTAATTCAAAAGATAACACTCAAAATCTCTTAATGAGTTGTAAGTCATTAAGTCTCCAGTAAGTCAGCTAATTTCCTTCTCTGGCCTCTGAACTGTGAATTAGGGATATGGCACAAGGAGCAATGCCCCCCCCCCTCGAAAACTTAAATCTACTCTAGAAAAGATTTTTAGTTCATGTTCCACACATTTTCTCTTCTGATTTATTTTGTTTCTCTCAATTTAGTCATTATAATTATTCTTTCTAATCACACTTTTGAACAAAGTATTACTCCAAAATTTTAATAAATTTTAGTCTTAATTTGCAAATGTCATCACTTAGAGCAACTTATTAATACATGGAACTCCTAAGAGCATTCCTTCTGATTAATTACTAACTTATTTAGATTAATTATTTTATTTATGTTAGGTCGGGGGAACAGGGAAGATCACTGCAACTGGAGCTGCGAAGGCTGTGTTGCCCCTTCCAACATGATTTCCAGCACTGCCGCTTCCAGACACCTGACTTTCGGAGAACCGCCCCTTCTGGATGTCACCTGACCCGCTTGCTTAAAAACTGCCCAGGCCATCATCCAGGCGCGGACTCACCTGTCTCCATCTTGGGTTTGGTGAGCTGTGCCGGGGAGCACAGGAATAAACCCACCCACTTTAAACTTCCTGGTCTACCTTCCTTCTTTCTCACCCTTTTGCCTCCTAAACCTTTCAATTTATTGTTTTGGTTTGCTGAAGCCACAGGAATACAATGTGCTAGAAATGAGTTGGTTTTTAACAGTGGGGATTTATTAGCTTACAAGTTCACCAATTTGAAAATATCCACATTAAGACATCAACTAGGATAATACCGTCTCTGAAGACCCGTTACTGGGGATTTGGGGTTCCTCTGTCACATAGCAAGGCACATGGTCACGTTTGCTGATCCTTCTATCCCTGGTTTCATTACTTCCAGCTTCTGGCTTCACTGGCTTCCTCCCAGCTTCTCTGGAGCTTTTTCTGTGAGCTTCTCTTAATTTCATCTCTTAGCCTCAATATGTGTTTTATCATCAGATGATGGACTTCAGTAAGAGGATTAAGACCCAGCTTGAATGAGATAGGTCACATCTCAACTGAAATAACCAAATCAAAAGTTCCCACCCATAACAGGTCTACACGCACAGGAATGGATTAAAAGAACATGACCTTTTTGGTGTACATACAACTTGAAAATGCTACATCTTTTAAACTTTTCATGCTAGTCCTTGTGGAACCTGAAACCCCTTCATGACATATCATTAAGAATTTTAGCTTACCAGTCAGGAAAAGTTCTTTCTGTGGCTCATTAATTAATAGCTTTAAAGTGCATCATTTATTTGATTTTGAACTCAACTTTAAATTTCAGTTTTTATTTTTATTTTTATTTTCTGCAGTTATTTTTCAAAACTGTTAGCTTGTTCCTAAATAATCTCTTCCTCAGACTCTATAGCATGTTAAGAGTAATAAAACATATTTTATACATCAATAATATAATAAGATTTGCTTATTATTTCCTTCAAAATTTTATCCTCACCATACTCCTTTCAATAGAGTCTATTTGATTTGAATAACTACTTTGTCATTTACTTTAATGGTAACTAACAAACTTCAAAACTTTTAAAATTCTCTTTCAAAATTGTTTCTCCTACACTTGAACGTGAAAATTTTAGTTACTACCAAATAAAATCTAAGAGAATATGATTGTCAACAATACTATAAACCCAATTGATCTTGGGAATACAGTGAGTCTCATGACTATCTGATTTATTGGAACTGATTCTATTACATTTGCCCCTGAATCAAACAAGATAATTTATTTCAAGAAAGAACTGTTAGTCTCAGGTTCTTGGGATCTGAATTAAAATGCAAATCTATGGTCTCTTTTTTAAGTGAACCTCACTTTCCATGAAGAACCTCACTTTCCACAGATAAGATGGGGCAGGACAAGAATACTATCTCTTCTAAATATTCTGTCTTGTACTGCTTCCTTACATAGAATTGACCACTCAGTTGTTCTGTCTTTCCTATGTATATTTGTATTAAAGAATGCTTACCACTTTATGACAAAACATTTTCTTCTCTTGCTCCCCATCCCTCTAGGGCAGTCTGATTTATAACTGTATATCCTGCAGCTAGGGTTCACACAAGGTATTCAATAAATGTTTGCTGAATGAATAAGACAGATGAGGGGTGTGGTTATAAAAGTTTGGCATTTATTAAAACATCGAATTGTATATTTAAGATCTGTACATTCCATTCCATGTAAATTACACTTAATTTCCAAAGAATAAAATAAATGTTTTAAGCCTCCTTGGAACATGGTTTCAGAAACAGATAACAAAATATTATAGAATTTGAGAATTACTATCTTATTATAAAAAGATTAATATCCAACTTGACAGTTCATATTATTCACTAAACTCTAATATTTATTTTACTATTTGACAAAATCAAATGCATCCACATATTTGCCTCCGGTATAGATAGTCAAATAATGTGCAGACACCTATGTCAACTTCCAGGGACATATTTTAAATACTAACAGTTTCTTTTGAATAAAATGAAAGATTTTTTCAGTAATTCTTTTGTGGCATTAGGCAAATTTGGTTGGTACTACACTAAAAAAAAATGAGAAAATCCATTTAGAGTCAAGTTTTGTATAAAAGAAACACTCTGATTTATTTAGAAAGATTTGGAAAAATCTCACAAAGGTATATAAGAATAAGCAAGTGTAAAAAATTGGATATGGGATAAAATTCATCTTAACATTCTTCCCTTTAATACCATTACTTGGACTTTTCATAGATGAAAAAGCAAGCAAAGTCTAGAAAAAATTTACAAACATGAAAACAGAAGCATAGTTTAGCTTACATTAAAACTTGAAACTTGTTCATGAAAAAATAGAGTGGTAAATTCTTGCTGTTAACAAGACAGAACATCAGAAAAGACATTAAAGTTTAGAGCTTTATTGTTTTCTTTGTTGTTGTTCTTTTTAAGGAGAAACTTTTGGCTTACTAAATATTATGCAAAATATCTGCATATGTAAATAAATAAAACATGGTAGAAATGAGTGAATGCCCATATCTTTATCTGATGGCCCATCCTTTCATTTTTAGCAATGTAACCTGAACAGCAGTTGTAGAAAACTGAGACTTTGGGAAAAAAAAAAAAACTGTTGTTTTTATGGATACAGCAAAACATCCCATTCCCCAAGGGAGCATGCCTATCCCTTCCCTTAGTCAAGAGTTAGTTTATTGCAGAGCCAAGTCAAATACCGTTACTTTTATATGCCAGTGTTTAAACAACATGTCTTTAACTAACATTTCTAGATTATATTAAAACCAAGATTTCTTACAAGAGTGATTACTCAGTTTTAAAACTTAATTTTATGATTTAATTTAGTGCCCTTAAAATAGAAATAGCAGTATTTTGCATTGTGGCTTGAATTTATCTTTCCTGTCAGTGCAAAAGATTGTTACATATGTAAATGGAGCATACCTCTTAGCATTTCTTACGTGCTTTGAGAATGGCAAATGGCAGTGTCTAAAATAAATTCTATAATTCAATTTCTGGTTTTGCTGTAAACCAACTCTAGTTAATAGCTTAGCACACCTGATTGAACTTAGCATTTTCAAAATTGATTTATTGCACTCTCTGCAAAACCTATTAGCTCTAATCTTGCAAATGCAATAGGTTCCTCTTCCCATGATTATTATTATGCAGCCTATAGGTATGTTATGTCTTCCTTCAGTTTATGTAATTGTGGTTTATCATTATTTCCAAGAGAAATCACATCCCCAAAGCAATAGGCTCTGCCATTTTCTGTCGACTAAAATGTTGTACATTATCTGATCAGCAGCCCAGTTACAAAAGGGGCTTACATAAATTCACCCTTACTACAAGCCCAGGAATAATTCCTGGGGAGAAAATGATATGTCTTCTATGCTTGTAGTAGGTGTTGTCAATGTCTTATAATTCAAACACAATTAACGTAGAGTTCTGCTTGCTTCCTCTGTCTATGAACAGCTACAATGAATGTGATAAATATGATTTATAAATCTTTAAAAATTTTAAAGATTTTTAAAATACGCTGAAAAATTAAGTAGGGTTGGTGACAATTTATACTATACTGAGGCAATGACAAAAGTTGGTGTTTCTTTAAATATTTCAATTTGCAAATTAGAATTCATTATTGACAAATGACAATACAACTTCGCAAGTGCTATATGTAATTACACTTAGCTTTTTTAACCAGCGTGCAGTAACTTCTGTTCAGTCCACAATAAAACAGTAAAAATCTACCATTCTGAGTAACTCCTTCACAGCTATGTGAGCAAGATATTTTGATATATCTGTTTCTATTTCTGTGCTATCAAGTAACAAATAGAACTTTGGAATTTTATATATTTCCTGTTTTGGAAGAGAATTCACATTACATAAGGTTAAAGAGACTTTGGAAGAATATCAATATACGTTTTCTCTTAAAATATCAAACAGCAAAAAGTGAAGCAATTGGGAATTAATTTAAAGAAAATTCATTTTTATAGCGTATATGAGGGTAAAATAATAAAATTATTTTAGGATACATGATAAGTATTTCAAATTTCAAAGACAGAATGAATTAGACTCAGTGTATAATGCACCTATTATTAGGACAATAGCTTCATTTCAATGTCTCTACCCCAAATACATTGTAGTCTGTTCTCAATACAACAATTAAAGTTCTTCTTTAAAAAATAAATACAAAATAATAAAATATAGGTCATATAACTAAACTACTCAAATTCTCCAATAGTTTCCAATTTCACTCAGTCTGAAAGCTACAAAAGCTAGACCCGTTATTGCATAATTCATGGAATTATGTCAATGTACATTAATCTAAAGATAAAAATATATGTCCTGAATTTTGTTAATACTTTTTAATTACCTTTATGAAGCAAAATTTTAAGAGTGTAGACCCTTTAATCATCAATTACCACATACAATTAGTCCATAATCATTGAAATATGCAATTGGGACGAGAGCACATTTCAAATCTCAAAATACAAAGCCACTTAATTCAGAGCTCCATCTGTGCCTTGGTCTCTAGAGTCTGACAAACTGCCTCCAAATCGCTTTCTGAGTTTTCATCAAAACAAAGCATCAGTCTGGAATCTATTTTAACATTACTTGCAATAGATGGGGACTCACATTGCAGCTGGATTGACTTTTCTCTAATGAAAGTTTTTAGTTGTTTGGTGTCAGAAAGGATATAAGCATTCTCTGGAAATAGTGCTGTTATTTAAAATGCAATAATAGAGAAAATCAAACCCGCAGATCTTATATGTCCTAGTCATAAAATTGTCATTGGCCTTTTTATGTCTGCGTCACCCCTGAGACAGAGAATTAACATCTGTATATGAACAGAAAACTCTAAAAAGTTCAAATTTTCACTCTCAAAAATGAATTAGAAATAAAATAAAAACATACCTTCTTTAATGTTGTAAGTTGCATACAGTTTCATGTTATCTCTTGAAATGCTATTGAATCTCAGTTATTGTAAACAATTGGCAAAGGAAGAACAAGAGTATAATCTTTATAATAGCATTGTAAGTAGAGAAAAATTCCTCACAATATTCACACTGAGGAAACATTGTAGGAAACAACTAACTCCTTAAGATTTGAAATATTTTAGACTCTACCTCATCACAGTGGTCAATAGTGTAAGCCTGGTTAGGCAGCTAATCTGGATACAAAGTCTGCCCTCACTGTTCTCCAGACTTATGACCTGGATATTGACTTGGACTGCCTGAGACCTCCTGGGCCTCATTTTGCTCTTATCTCTTGGGATAAAAATGCCTGTGTCAGGAGATTGGGAGGCATGAGGTCTAAAACTACTGCAGTGAATATACTCAGCACAATATATGACTCACAGTAAATCCTCAGTAAATAGTTGCTGATATTAAGGCCAATCAGAAACAATGGACATTATTTCATTTCAAAAGGGGTGAAGACTTCAAAGGAGTAAGGTTATCTTGCCAATTGTCAGAGCTAAGCAAACCAAAAAGAAATAATGGGTTAAAAGAAAAAAGAAATTGTTTACAGTCAAAGGTAAATTCTCTGAGCTACAATTCCTACATTACTCAAAGAACTCAAAGAAGAGCTTTTTTTGACTTCATGTGGCGCTGCGGCCCAATCATTTGTGTTTCAATCCCTGGGTTAATTAGGAGCAGCAAATTAGAAGTGAATGGCAGAGACATTAAACACAGCAAGATGTGAGTTTTGACACTGGTGGGGCATCTGAATCACTATTGACCTCTGTGACCCACATGTTAAACAAGCATGACTCCCAATATATACAAAACAACCTAATTTTGTTTTCTGCTATCTTTAAATTAAAACTTTTTTCACTAGGCATAAGTTCACATAACTCTGGATGAACCCTTTGGGAGAACCATGGCCTTTTTGCTCACTCTTAAATAACAGAGAAGACTACAGTTGTTTAAATATCAGCTTAATTTTAAGTAGTTTAAATTTATATTAAAAAATCAAATGATCCAATCAACAAACTAATAAATAAACATAATTTTAAGTTAAAATTGCTTCATCTTTTAGGTCTCATTTAAGCTGGAAGCCTACAGGCGAAAAGATGGGGATGGTTATCTTACCCTACACAAGACTTTTGAGGGTTCCTGCTGGAACTTTCTCTTGGGTAGTTCCTTGATGCAAGTAGATGCACATCTCTCTGGGTCATCCTTTACAACTAATTAACTTCTCTGACTCTGAGAATTCCTTGATATACCACCTGACTATATGTGTTGAAGTCTCTTTGTCCTATAGGCAACCATACTAGATGTAACCCAGTGCAACTGGTTTTCTCTTCCATATAGTCCTTAACAATCCAAGAAAAATATTCACATGTCTCTAGACCCAATAGACTCCAGGAGTGCAGGCTGATTCTAATAGGATGGTCACTCAAGCATAATTCAAAGCATGGATCTGACTGAGTTTACACTCTGTTTTAGTGTACCTCAAGAAACAGCATTATATAACCCCTCAGTATCTCTCAAACTCAGGCAACATATTTCAAAGTTGAAGTTTTCCATTTTAATTGCAGTCACTAGATATGAGATTATAAGGATGTACTCCCACTCATACCTCAAAAAAGGAAAATGAATGTGTCATCAACTCTCTTGAAAGAGCCCTATCAGTAATTGGTTTCTATATCTGACTCCTTTTCATGCGTTTGTTCTGCCTGAGGGGACTAGGGGTTGTGGAACAGGTTCTTTTCTATTCACATTTTTCATTAATTTGTATGTGAGAGGGGTTCAGTTTTCTACGTTAACTTTACTTTGTTATCTTGTCTTCAATCAGAGCGGCAGCAGAAGGATTCCCACTCTAAAAATTTGCTTCACCTTACCAGCCTAAAAGGCCACTATTGTAAAAATATACATTTGTCCATATCTCAGTAATTTCTGTGATACTGACAAGGAATAATGCAGCAGCACTGTCATGCTCAAAGGGTGGGCTCCAAACCAGCAGCCTGGACATTTTGTGGGAGCTGGTAAAAGTTTATCCCTACCCCAGATAACCAGACTTATTAGAGCCCAACCGAATATTGTTATACTCCAGGAGAAAAATGGCATGTGCAATATTTCCCCAAGCTATTTTACCATGAAGCCATATTTTCTTTGGGACATCTATTAATATCTGTTGGACCATTGCTATGTGTTCTGAAAAATGATGGCCTAATTTATAAAGAAATGATCAAATTATATTACACATCTAAAATATCAGAAAAATGCCTGTTTAGTATTTAAAGTAATGCATTGGAAAAACTGTCTGTGTAAAATATTTTATTCTCTGAAAATTAAATTGTAAATTAGGTAATGTTTGCTTCTGTCTTCCCACAGCTGTCTCCAGACTCATTGTTTTATTCTGCTATTAGATTTGGGGAATTTACAATTCCTCAAGTAACCAAAACTGAACACTTTTTGGTCATACTCAGACTCAAGATTTTATCCTCCTTTTGCCCCTTATCAAAATAAATGTCTTTATCATATTCTTCTTAAGCTAGAAGCCAACACAAATTTGCTATGCCATTTTCTGTAGTAACATCCGATAATGGCTGGAAATGCTATTCTTTTTTCCTTTTTTTTAAAAAAATAGAGAGGATATAACCATTAAAATGCCTTATCACAAAACAAAATAATTACATTTGCTGTTACAATTCAAATATGTTGTGCCTAAAACAATTCCTGTGAGTATCACACCCATAAACTCTGATGAACAGACAACTGGAATTTAGAAGGATCATGTACAAAGAAATTACCAAAAATCACCAAATTTACATACATTTCTCTCATTTTTTTACAGTCATATTTTCATCATGTTCAATGTTTCTTTCTCAGTTATTACAATATTAAAATGCATTTTAAATTTTCCTATTATTTCTCATAGTCCAAGGAGTCAATTTTTGTTTTGCTTGTTTGTTTGAGAAACATTGCTACTTTCATTGAAGTTACACTGGGAGGTGCAAGGGTAGTTCAGTGGTAGAATTCCTGCCTGCCATGCAGGAAAGCTGGGTTTGATTCCCAGCCCATGCACAAGAAGTCAAATTTTACACACGCAGTTTTTCGCAGCTAGTTTTTACTCCTTCCCACTTAGAATTTATCATGAATAATTTGTACAAAAAATGCAAGCTACTACTTTTGTCCTAAATTTTTTTCAAAACCAATTTTTAGGAATTTTGTCCTAAAATTTTTCCCAAACCAATTTTTTTCTAGCTTAAAACATGCTTATCTTTAGTCTCCATTTTCTTTCACATTCACCATAAAAATAGTGTGGCTACCATTTTTCATAAGAAAATAAAGTTAGTTAAGATTTCAATCTAGTTTCATCTACCACCCCAAATTATCATTTTCCCACTATCTTCAATAATGTCAGAGACAATTAGAGCTAAAGCACTATAAGGTATTATTTTATATAATCCTACTAGTCTGACTTATTTTGGACCATCTTCTCCACCCAGCATGTTATAAGGGAATCATTAATCATCATTGTGGTTAATTCCCAGGAAAACACCTAAAGAGAATTGAGAGCAAAGAAGCTCAATGGTAGCAAAAACACCTTTAATTCCCTATTTCCCTCGTGGCTTTTTATTTGGAGCTCAGCTTTGAAAGCTGGGTTTGTTAACTCCCTCCCCATATTTATTTATTCGACAAATTTTAATTTAATGCATATTAAATGCAAATATATTGCCTTTTATTGTTGGTATTAAAGAAACTTATAAAACTAAAGCTCAAAAAAATAAATATATGATATAGCATCCGGTAATTGTGGTAAATGCTAAGAGGAAAAATAAAAGGCTTTTAAAATTAACAGAAAATGACTTAGGGAGGTTAGCAGAGAGTAACTAATTCAGATACATTTGATCTGCTATATATATCTGATTATTATATTTTTATAAGATTCTCCCAGTTATACTCTGTCAATTTAGGTGAAAATCATGCTCAGTTTTCACTACTCTTGAAATGATTGATCATGGATGAGGTGTTCCTTTGTGGTCTATATTTTCAGATGATACCAACAATTCCCTTCAAATCTGCTGAAAACCTTTATAGCCCTTTTCATTTTACATTTGACATTCTAAGGGAGAGATTAGAAAAAATAAACTTTCTCTTCTTAGTATAGAAGAAATTTATTATAAATTAACTGTCTCAATTGAAAATCTTGGTTATTATCATGATTGTAATGATGTCATATTTTCTTTTTAAGGAAAACTTTTAAGAATATAGAAATAAATGTGCATGTTCATTGTGGTTGTGTTATTATTCTGACAATATTACGACTAAGTCACTGGTTAATTTAACATTGTAATTGAGAAAAATCATTATAAACTGCTTTATAAAGGTCTAACTGCATTTTAAAATTTTTAGTCTCTTGCTAAGACAATATATAATATTAACGTATAAATATTGTAAAGGTAAAGTTTTAAAAATTCAATGTTAGGACCGTAAAAAATTGCTGTAAGAATCAGAAAAGTCTGTGAATAGAACAAAACTCTGACAAGTTAAAAATGGACACCGTGTGTTTTCAAAGCTTGCATGAAATCTATTAGCAACAGATGCTTCTTTACCCTCCCGGCTGCCTTTTTAGATTCTCACACTGAAACTCTGTCTTCTAACCTGTTTTTGTTTAATTCTTCCGGAGTGTTTGAGAGGATGTATCAATAGACTAAAGTTCTAAAAATTCTTTATTTCATCTCAGTTGTGCTGAATGTTAAATACATCCAAGATTTTTATCATAGTTTAGTCCAATCGCAATTTCGAATGCAAAGTTGTCAATATAATAGAATATCTTATAATATAAATTCATATAATATATGATACAGTGTGCATGTTGTATATAATTATATATTAATAACAATATTGTATATTATATGTAATTCAATAACAGAATCCTGTTAGATGATTTTTTATTTCAATTATGCATGAGGAAAATAATGCCACACCTTGAACATTTGACTATGTCTTCACTTTTGTAGCATAATATCTATTATCTAATGTCAATAATAGATATACCTGTGTTTCTGATAGATTAGCTGTATTATTACATTTCAAATAATGACACATAAGAAAATATCCTTCTACCACATTTTCTATGACAAGTGAAATCAGAAGGAAAAGAGTAGTAATATTTTCAATTATTTCTTGTTTTAAAATCCCTTTAGTGTGTTTACAGTATATATAAATATATATATATACATGAACACTTGACTGTGCTTTCAAGCTGTTGAATATGCATAGTTTTCCCTTTAATCTGTCACTAAGAAACACATATTAGATTTCTTTCATCCCAGCTTTGTTTAACATAGTGTGCCATCTCAGGCTTCCGTCTAAGTTGTCATTGCATTTCTAAAAACAAGTTCACTGAATGAATTAAGACTTTACTCATAAAACTTGACTTCTAGCCCTAATTGGCTTCAAGGTCTTGGTCAAATCACATAACGTGTCTCTGTTTCAGCTTCTTACCCCTTCCACCTCAACCAGTGGGGACAACCAATTTAATAGGCTGAGCCCTCAATCTTGGGGGTTGCCCCTCTAAATCTTACTCCTGCAAAAGAGAAGCCAAGCCTACTTATAATTATGCCTAAAAGTCATCCAGAGAATCTTTTTGGTGGTTCAGATATGGCCACTCTCTCTAATGTGCATTCACTACCCTCCACCATATGTGGGACATGACTTCCAGAGATGTAAATCTCCCTAGAAATGTCAGGCAGGACTCCTGGGATCAGCTAGGACCCGGCATCATGGGATTGAGAAAGCCTTCATGACCAAAAGATGGAAGGGAGAAATGAGACAAAATAAAGTTTCAGTGGCTGAGAGATTTCAAATGGAATCAAGAAGTTATCCTGGAGGTTATTCTTATACATTATACAGATATCCCTTTTTAGTTTATGGTATATTGGAGTGGCTAGATGGAAATACCTGAAACTGTTGAACTGTGTTCCAGTAGCCTTGATTCTTGAAGATGATTTTATAACTATATAGCTTTTACAATGTGACTGTGTGATTATGAAAACCTTGTGTCTGATGCTTCTTTTATCCAGGGTATGGACAGATGACTAAAAAAATAAGGATAAAAACAAATAAATAATGGGGGGGTAAAAGGTAAAAAAAAATTGGGTAGATTGAAATACTAGTTGTCAATGAGAGGGAGGGGTAAGGGTCGGGGATATAAGAGTTATTTCTTTTTTCATTTTATTTCCTTTTCTGGAGTGATGCAAATATCCTAAAACTGATCATGGTGAGTCAACTATGTGATGATATTATGAGCCACTGATTGTATACTTTGGATGTGCTGAATGTGTGTGGACATATCTCAATAAAAACATTTAAAAAATTATTTGGATCTCAAGTGTCATGAAAAGTGTTCTATATATAGTCGATAACCTGCATGTATTTAAAATAACGATCATCATGGTTCATGGTGATGATGATTATGACCATGTTGGTGGTAGGGAAGGTAGTGATGAGAGTATGATAAACCATCCTTTCCCTCTCCAAATTTTCTTGCAAACCCACAAGACATTTCATGAAAATTTTAGGGAGGAAGTTGCTCCCTTTTCCTTACCACTCATTGTCTGCTTCTTTTGGTAGGAGTGATTTGACAGATAACTGAAAATAGTTTGACATCCATTTGCTCATGTTTCTCAATTGGGAAGGGTTAATATCACCAACTTAGACACTCATATGCTGCTTCTCTTTTTTGGTTATCTACGACATTAGTTCTCTGCTTTGGAAATTGACTATATGTGAGCCACACACATTCCACTCTCCAATCTTGTATTTTCCACTCAATTACCAAAGAGAAAAGGCTATGCTTTGTGCAAGAAAGTGTTCAGTTATTCACCTGCTCTAACAGTGATTTTTGTACATATTATATTGAGGGAAAAGGAAAACAGAAACTATTTTGTCTCCAATCCAAGATGTATTTTCTAATCCAGCTTTGCCATCAATAATGATGATTTATACTCTCTCTGACTTCTGGTGAATATTTCCAAATAGGTTCAGACTTATAAGAGAAAATTGAGGTGATTACTTAAACAAATCAAATATTGAGAGTGGTTATATTGGTCAAGATAAAATTACTCTCACCAGCCTCTTCAACTTGAGCTAGAATAGAGTTTTTTGTTTGGTTGTAATTTTTTTTATTTTTTGCCAGAATCAAGCATCTTACAGGAGATTTTCAATTTAAAACTTTCTTAAGAGGACACTAGGACTTAATATATTTACACCTTTGTGGATTATATTGAGTTTTGGACATGATCAAATTAGGTCAAATTACAAAAACTACAAAATAAATTATACATCTGATTCTACTGCCATTTAACATTCTCATCATTCATAATAACACTTTTCAAACAAACAGGAACTGGAAAGCAAAATCTAAAATTCTAGGAACCTTTGCTGCTAGATTTTCAGATTTTGATTCCACCAATTTAGGTTAGTGGAAGATTTCTATTCAGAACCAAGTCATCTGGCAAAGTAAAAGACACCCTTTTGCTTTGACAGAGGCAGCACTCCAACATCCAGATTAAGCAGTTTCTAGACTGCTTTTTCAGAATCAGCTGTGAAGGCAGCATTTAATTCTGCAGGTTGCCCACTGCATAGAAGCAGATGCTCCCTTGGCATTCCAGTTCTACCCCAGTATGAGACTGTTCCCAAAAGCTCAGCCTACAGTCTTGCTTTTGTAATCTTACTAATCTATATGTGAGATAGCTTTACCCTTTTAATGAAGTATATTCTGTTTCATTAAGTGAAGAAGCTTGGCTAGTACCACAATTCAGGACGGATACAATAATTTATGATCAAAAAAGATTATAAAAATGTAGATGAATCTTGGACAGGAAATACTGTACAAGGTAGGTCTAAGAAAAATGTGCCCAGAGTCATGGGGAAATTATGAGTTTGAAGAGGACTAAACTAAACTTAACTTTCAACTCTCCATGGTTTAAACCTGTCAAAGGAACACATTTTGGTATGCACTGAGAATATCATTCCAGTTGAAGGATTCACATTTTAAGCAGAGGGCTTGAAGAAAAGGGCAATATTAATTTATCTGATCGAAATGGCATATCTATCCTATAGGGCTCAATATTCACCACTAGAAAAGAAATACATTATTGCTGCCCATCATGTATACTCAGGACCATTCCTATGTATTTCTCAGTCTTTTAGTTCTTGGTTCACTCCTATTCTATCCATTAAAATGATTTAATTCTTGGCAATTTATACATATAGATGATCTCTCTAATACCCTGCATTTGCAGTTTTCTAATAGAGTCCCTTCCATTGATATTGCCCTCTATTTTCTTCAGTCATTCCTTCCATGTCAAACCCTGCACTTTGTCAGTACTGATAACTGAAACACTCACATAATCATAGTATGATACATGCCTTTCACAAATCTATTTGGCACACCAGGACCTCCACTCCGTCGATACTACCACTTTTCACCATCCCTCACTCCCTTGATATGCTCACACCTCTTCTTACCCAGTTTAAATTGCATGGCCTGTCACATAACAACTCTTGTAGACCCCTTTGCCTCCCTTGCCTCCTTTCATTTTCCATGCTTGCTTGGCAAAACCATGACTCCAATTCCTCTCAGATCTCTACCTCTTCTATATTTGGACCCATGTAGGTGGATGTGGTTGGAGAATCACATATACAACAGGCTGGCTGGTCCCACTTTAAACCGATGAGAAAAATCTTCATTTTCCCATTCAACCACTCACATTATTTCTCATTAAATTCCTGGAAGCTTTCCCTCATTACACTCTCAGTTAATAACCTTGCTCCCTATTTCATTGAGAAAACTGAAGCCATCTGAAGGAAACTTCCACGGATACCCGGCATGGACTCTGCACTTACCACCACAGATGTGCATGGATAATGTTTTACAATCTACTATAGCAGATGAGGAAGCCATGCCACTATCTAAAATCAGTCCCTCCACTTACAGACTCATACACTCTTAGCTAGTAAAGAAGATCCCTCTAGAAATTCTCTTCTCTCTTTTTTTTCAAAAATGTTTTAACAGCATTACTGAGATACAATTAACATATATAATTCAACCTTAAAATTGTACACTTAAATAATTTTAGTATATTCTCAAAGTTGTGCACTCGTCAACATAATCTAATGTTATATTTTCATCTTCCCACAGCAAGGAAATCGTATAGCCATTAGCAATAATCCTCCATTTCTCTCTCTCTCCCACTCCTAGGCAACCAATAATCTGTTTTTCTCTATATATAGCTTTGCCTATCCTAGTATTTCATAAAAATAAAATCCTATTATGTACAATCTTTTGTGTTGTCCTCTTGCACTTAGAAAAATACAACTCTTATTGTAGCACGTATCAGCGCTCCATTTTTTATTGCTAAATAATATTTCATTGTATGGATACACCACATTTTACTCAGCCATTCATCTTTTGATGGCCATTTGGAATGTTCCACTTTTTGGCTATTGTGAACAATGTGTCTATGAATAATGATGTGCTATTGTGTGAAATATGTCTTCACTTCTCTTGGATATACACCTATGACTGGAATGGCTGGGCCATTTGGTAACTATACACTATATGTTTAACATTTTGAAGAACTGCAGAAATATTTTCCAAACCCGCTGCACCATTTATATCCCCACCAGCAATAGAGCTGAATGTGGCTGAAGATTTAACACTCAATCAAACTGACTGGTCTCATTTTAAATTCATGATGACAAATCACAAGCAACTGTAATGCAATTATTGTACACATCCCTCTGTTCTCTTTCTCAATCAACTCACACTATTTCTTATTAAATTCATAAAATCTTTCCCCCATTTCCTCACTTTCAGATAATAACCTTGCTTGTTCCAACTTCATCCCATCCTCACCAATACTTACCATTTTGGTATTTTTTTATAACAGCCTTTCTAGTGTGTGTAGTTACCACACTGTGAATTTGATGTTGACAGAATATTCTGATGTTTCTTGCCTATTTGTATATCTTCTTTAGATAAATGAGTTGTTTGTCTTTTTCTTGATGGGTTGTAAGAGTTCTTTCTATATTCCAAATACTAGTTGTTAATAGATTTTTGATTTGCAAAATTTTCTCCCATTTTATGGTTTTTTTTCACTTTCTTAATGACATCATTGGCAATGCAAAAGTTTTTAACTACAATGCATCCAAATTATCCATTTTTCTTTTGTTGCTTGTGCTTTTGGTATCATATCTAAGAAAGTAATGTCGAAGAATTCAATGCCACGAGGATTTACTACAATGTTTGCCTCTAAGAATTTTGTAGTTTTAGCTCTTAAATTAAGGTCTAAGAGACATGTTGAGTAAGTTTTTGCAAAATGATATAGAGTAGAGTTCCAACTTTATTCTTTTGCTATGGATTCTAATGTCTCAGCAACATTTGTGGAAGGGACTATTCTTTTCCCCACTAAATTTTCTTACCCAACTGACAAAAAATTATTGACTGTAAACACAAAGATTTATTTGTGGAGTCTCAATTCTATTCCATTGATCTATATGTCTATCTTCATATAGTACAATACTGATTAGATTACTATAGCTTTGTAGGAAGTATTGAAAAAATGTGTACCTTTCAACTTTTTTTTCTCATTTTTCAAGATGTTTGTGATTATTGCGGGTCCTTGCACCAACCTATGAATTCCAGGACAGCTCGTAGACTACTGCAAAAAGGTAGCTGGAATTTTGTAGGAATTGCATTGAATCTGTAGATCAATTTGGGAACACTGCTATAACTATATAAAGTTTTTCAATCCATGAAAATAGGGTGTCTTTGGATTTATTTAGATATTTCAACTTCTTTTAACAGTGTTTTGCAGCTTAGGATGCACAGGTCTTGTACTTGCTTTGATAAATTATTCCTAAGCTTATTTTTTTTAGTTTGATGCTGTTATAAATGTAATTGTTTTCTTAATTTTATTTTGGCATGCTTGTTGCTGATGCATAGAAATAAAATTTAATTTTGTATATTGATTGTGTGTCTTACAAGCTTACTGAGCTTATTCATTAGTGCTACTAATTTTTTTTTTTTTTTTTTTGCATGAGCAGGCACCAGGAATCGAACCTGGGTCTCTGGCATGGCAGGCGAGAATTCTGCCACTGAGCCACCATCCCACTGCCCTAGTTCTACTAGCTTTTGAGTGGATACTTTAGAATTTTCTATATGCAAGATTGTCATCTGCAAATAAAGGTATTTTTATTTTTGTTTGCAATCTAGATGCTTTTTATTCATTTTTCTTATTGCCTTATTGGTTAGAACTTCCAATATAGTGTCAATAGTAGAAGCACTGATAGTGACATTCTTGTTTTGTTCCTGATATTTGGGGGAAAACATTCTGTTTCTAATCAGTAAATGTAAAATATAACATTGAGTATTAGATTAGTTTGAGGTAGTTTCCTATTCCAGTTTTCTGGAATGTTTTTTTCATGAAAGAGTGCTGGATTTTGTCACATATTTTTTCTTGATATGATCAGTGCTTTTCCTTTTTTATTCTATATTTCAATTTCTATAAATCAATTCAAATTCTATAAATCCATTTCTATAATTGATTTTTAGATGTTGATCAGTCTTGTAATCCTGGGCTAAATCCCATTTGATCACGGTGTATAATCCTTTTTTATATATTGCTGAATTCACCTTGCTAGTGTTTTTGAGACGTCTTTGTCCAGTTTTGGTATCAGAGTTATACAGGCCTTCTAGGATGAGTTAGGAAATGTATTGTGTATTATTTTATATTGTAAAAATAAATTTCCTTTAATTAAGCTTCTTATCTACTTTGCTAAATTCCCCACTACATATTTTTCCCATCACATATTTTTGTGATAGTATTGTTATATATCACATATTTTTGCGATAGTATTGTTATATCTATATATTATTTTGTGATATTTTGTTATTTGCATCACTATATGTTATAATTACTATTTTACATAATGTTTTGGAGAGGGGGGACTTTTCTTTTAATATTAAATATTTTACTTCTCTTTGTTCTTCCTGTAGATTTAAACTACCATCTGCTGTCATTTTCTTATCCCAATACATCATTGTTCCCACCCTTGTACTTTGCGATGTTATCAAATATATTACCTTTATATATGTTATAGCTCCAACAATATACTTAAATACATATTTTTTTGCATATAAAATAATGAATCAGTTAAAAGAAGGAAGGATGCAAAATTTGCAATTGTACCTTATTTTGTAGTTTTCTACTTAATTATAATTACCACTGCTTTTTTTGTTTGTTTCTTTGTTTTTTTCATATGGTTTGACATGACTGTCTGGTGTGATTTTCTTTTTTTTTTTTTTTTGGCGTGGGCAGGCACCAGGAATCGAACCTGGGTCTCTAGTATGGCAGACGAGTGTGATCTGCTTTTATAGTAAACATTTTCCTTTAATATTTCTTTCAAGGCATGGCTGCTAAAATCAAATTCTCAATTTTTATCTGGAAATTTCTTTATTTTCTTTTCATTTTTGAAAAATGATTTTGCTGAAATAAGATTTTGGTTGACAGTATTTTACTTTTGCATTTTTAATATGTCATCCCATTGCCTCATGACCTCCATTATCTCTGATGAAAAGAAAGCCATTGGGGATCTCTTGTAGGTATTAAACAGTTGTCTTTTATTGCTTTCAATTTCCTCTTTATATTTAGTTTTCAACATTCTGATTACAACATATCTCGGTTTAAATCTCTTCAGGTTTTCCTAGTTGGATTTTCATAAACCCTTGGAGATGTGGATTATTTTTAAAATATCAATTCAAGAAGTTTTCAACCATTATATTTCTTTAAATACATCTCTTTAAAATGTTCTCTATCCATTTTCTCTCTATCCTCTTCTTTTGCTACTCTCGTGTATGTGTTGGCAGGCTTAATGGTGGCCCGTATTTTTCTGAGTTTTTGTTCATTTTCCTTCATTCTTTTTTTTTTCTCTATTCTTCTGATTGCATGATCTCAACTGATTTATTTTCAAGTTCACTGATTCTTTCTTCTGCTTGCTTAAACACATGGGAGACCCTCTGTTGAGTTTTTCATTCCATTAAAGGTACTTCACAACACTAGAATTCCCATTTGGTTCTTTTGAAAACAATTTCTGTTTCTTTATTGATATTCTCTATTTGGTGAGATAGTCATCAGACTTTGCTTTAATTCTTTAAGCATGGCTTCTGTTAGTTCTTTGAACATATTTTAAAAATATTTATAATAGCTGCTTTGAAGTCTTTGTCTGCTAAATCCACCAGTGGGCCCTTACAATCACTATAGAAATATTTTCTGTTTTTTTTCCCTTGCGTCTGCATCACACTTTGTTTTCATGTCTCATTTTTTTGTTGTTGCTGAAAATTGAACATTTAAAACTATTACATTGTAGCAACTCTGGTTAGTGCCATCCTTTCTCAAGTGTCTGTTGTTGTTGTTTCTTGATAATTTATTTATTTGATTATTTGGGTGAGTTAATTCTGCAAACTCTACTTTCCTAGCTGTTTGTAGTCTTTCAGATGCACAAAGCCCCCATCCCCCTTATTTTATCGTTCAGTTTGGCTACTTAGGAGTCACCCCTGAATCATAAGCTGCTTATTGGTCAAATATTGTGCTTAAGCCTCCTTAATAAGTGAAATTTTTATCCTTTACTGCTGGATGTGTGTAAGTGTGTGTGTGTGTGTGTGTGTGTGTGTGTGTGTGGCTTGGAGACTGCTATCACAGTTCAGGGAGCTCATGTTTTTCTGCCCCTCATTTGGCCAAAGACTACCAGTTAGAAGCTTGGTGATTCCCTTTTTTATGTCTTCTATGAGGGTACAGCCATGAGCACAGAATCGGTCTTCCAAATTGCTAGGGATGTGTGATTTTATTCTTAAGCCTGGCTTCTTAAAGTCACTTCTGAATCAGAGTTGCTTTCTGTTCAGTCAGTATTTTACCAGAGGTAAAATGGTTAAATTCCCTTAACCATTATGACTTCTAGTTTGTGCTAAAGGGTCTGTGTGAGGTTTGAAAAATATTTTAACGTGTGCAGCCTACTGCATGCACATAGCCTTCCTGACCCTCAGAGTTGACTGGGATTCTAAAAGGAATTTTCTGATTGTTCTACCATTTTCTTTATATTATGGAGCAACAGCCTCCTCTTAATTGCTGTCCACCAAAATGTCCACTGTTCATCCAGGAAGTTCTCCATGTTTGGTCCAAATAAGGCCAGTTTCCTCAGGCAGGGGGTAAGCAGGTTGTGCTTAACGATCACTAGTCTCACCACTCTTACTGAAATTTACTAGATTTTCTTCAATGAATGTTTCTCCATTGTGGGTGCCTGAGGACAATTTCTAGAGATTTCAAATGATTATTGCCCTTTTAAATTATTTCATAATTTTCTAAAGTTATGTTGCTTTCTGTTGAGAGGGTTAACTGAGCTCCTCTTTTTACCGTTCCAGAAGTCCTGCCTCCTCTCCTCTTTCCTCATCAGTTTTAATCCCACGTCTCCTGTCAGCTGCTGTGATGGATTGCATTGTGTACCCCACTTTGGACATTTCTTGGTCTTAGTCTACATTCCAGTGGGTATGGACCTATTGTATTTAGGATTCTTGAAGATGTTGCTATTAGACAGCACCCCTTACCCCTTGAAATAACTGGCCCTTAGCAAGCATTCTAGGAAATTTCCCCCACTCATAACTTTCAGGAGGTCCCTTGTAATATCAAACCTGCCCCACACCACAAAGCAGGGCAGTCACATGAGTGTTGTTGCATCTCCCCTCTGGCAGCTGCATTCCTGTTATAATTCCCCTTATCCAACATCTGCCCTCTAGCAGTTACAGTCCCTAGCAGCTACAATCTTGTGATAAGTTTCCCTATGTAAACTTTACCGTTCCCCTGCTCAGTGCTGTTGCCATCTTAGGTGTCAGCCCGTCTGCACATAGTCTCACAGTCTCATAGTCTCCTTTAATCAAGTTTTGGTCCCTTCTCCCCCACCCCCACCCCTACTCCCTCCCATTGAGGAATCTATCATTTTGGTGCCAAAACCTGCATGGGGAATGGAGACAAAACCTCCAAAGAGGGGACAGAACCCACTTGCCTGTTTTGAGCACCAACAGTGGCAAATCATCTCAAGGTAAAGAAAAACACTCTCTTCTTTTCCATCTGGCAGTCTCTTTCTCTGTTGTCCTGAGCAACACGTCTGAAATCCTAGTACTAGAGGAGAGCTGCCTCTGCTGGGTCCTGGATCCTAGGAGCAAGGGAGATGGTGGGATGCCTCCATTCCCTCTTCCACATACTCACTGGGACTTAAAACTCTCAAGTGGGGAAGCCCTCTTGATGGTTTCTAAGTCAACTAAGAATGAGAGTTTCTCCTTACCCTATCCACTATCATGGGAAACTGGCAGTCCTCACCTCCCCATTACATCCCTTTGGGTGGCTTATTTCGAAACCTTATAATCCTTTGGTCTTGCTGTTGATTTAAAACCCAAGTGACTAATTTTCTATTGCACTACCGCCTATCCAGCCAGAATATAAAAGAAATAATGGGTCAGTGTGGCCAGAAAATGCAACCCCTGAGCCACAAATATTTCTAGACCTTGACAATTACTGCCAGCCTCTTGGCAAGTGGAGTGAAGTTCCCTATATACAGGCCTTCTTTGGCTTGTGCAGGCACCCCTCTTCTCTGTCAAACTTGTTCTACCTATGAAATCTTTCTTCTCCATTCCCCTCTCCCAAAACAATCTAGTTCCAAACACAGCACCCCTCCTTCTCCTCTCCTCCTCTTCCTTAGATCCCTAGGACCTCCTCAGCTCCCCTCTGCCCCCAGGCAGCTCCTCCCAGTCAAGCTGCAGCTGCTGCAGCACAGCCAGGAAAGAATCCTCCCTCATCTCCTCCTCCCTCTCCATCTCCAGACTCCCTCGCAGCATCTTAACCATCCTCTCACCCGTCCCCTTCTCCTTCTCTTTCCTACACAGCCCCTCTGGGAGGAGCAGAAACTGCTGTGGAACCACAGGCAGTAAACAGCCCTCTGCCATCTTCGAGCTCCACTTCAGAATTTCACCGTTCCTTTCCCTCCCTATGGAGGACTCGGTCCATCTAGCCACAAGCTGCCATCCACTTATGAGAGGGGTCTGGGCCTGAGGGACCTCTCCCTGTCCATATTCCCTCTTCCCTTTCTGACCTTTCTCAAGTTGAACAGCATCTAGGTTCATACTCCACTGACTCCACCTGATTTATTAAAGAATTCCAGTACCTTACTGTGTCCTATGACCTCTCCTGGCAAGATCTTTATGTCATTCTTCCTACTTGCCTCACTCCCGAGAGGAACTTATAGAGATAATTTAAATAGACAGGACCCTATTAACACCCCAAGAGAGCCACTGCAGTGCCCCAAGAGGAACCCAGTGGGTTCATCAGGATGAGGAACCTGGCCAATAGTCTTACAACATATGATAACTTTGCTGGTTGCAGGACAGCAGGTAACCACACACAAAGTGGTTAACTATGAAACATTAAAAAAAAAGAAAAATTTCTCAAAAAGGTAATGAAAATCTGGCAGCCTTTCCAGCTAGACTCAAAGAAGCCTTCCAATGCTATACTAATCTCAACCCAGACTCCCCTGAAGGCACTTTACTCCTCCATAGGCATTTTATTTCCCAATCAGTCCCTGACATTCTTAGGAAACTGCAAAAGTCAGAAGCAGAACCATAAACTGCCCAAAGCAATCCAGTTAATCTAGCCTTTAAAGTCTTTTAACTATGGAGACCTAGAAAAAAATAGCAAGAAAAATTTAAGTAGGAAGCCGAAACTAAATCCAGCACTCAGGCTTCCCAACTCCTTGGTTCTGCACTGAGAGAAACCAAGGCTCCTTGGAACGGAGGGGGAAATCCCACCGGGAGCTTGTTTTAAGTGGACAGCCCAGGCACCAGGCCAAGCAATACCCAAACTGCCGAGACCTCCACCAGTGGCCTTGCCCGCTTTGCAGGCAGGAGTGTCACTGGAAGTCCAACTGCCCCCAGGCCCTTCAAGGCATGAGAACATCGGTTACCCACTCAAACAGGACCCCTGGCTTTGACCTCCTAGAAATCTTGAGACTAAGGGCAGAGGACTGAAGATGCCCAGGAATCACACAAGGCCCTGCAACGATTACACACGTGGAACCTCGGGTAACTCTCAGTTGCAGGTAAACCAATTTCATTTCTTATACATATAGGGACCACTTATTCTGCTCTCTCCAAATATAAAGAAAGGGCCAACTAACAAATCTTCAGTCTCAATAATTGGGGTTGACAGTATAGTGTCACAACCTTTAGTCATCCCACTCCTACCCTGTTTACTCAACAACCATGCATTTACTCACTCATTCCTTATCTGTCCACGCTGCCCCACACCAGTCTTAGGAAGGGACATCCTCCAGGGTTAAAAGCCCAAATACACATTCCTTCTCCTCAAACTGCATCAGGAATCTTTCTTCTGTCTTTAGTCAATACAACCTCTTCGACAGAGCCTACCAACCCCTCTTCTCTCCCTTTCTCTTCCTCTCTTGCCAACTCTGAAGTATGGAAAACAGAAACTCCCATTGTTGCAGCCCACCATGAACCAATGATTATTTGCCTTAAGGACCCCACCTCCTTTCCTGCTTCCCCAATAGCCAATACCCCTAAAGCCCTCCCAGGAATGGAATGCATTATTAAATACCTCCTATTAGCGGGACTCTTAAAACCAACTAAATTTCCTTACAATACCCCCATTTTACCAGTTAAAAAACCAAATGGAATGGATTGGCTAGTTCAAGATTTATGCAGCATTAGTAAGGGCATCATTCCTCTCCACCCCATTGACCCCAACCCCTATACACTCCTGCTGCTAATTCCCTTTAACACTATTCATTACTTGGTCCTATACTTAAAAGGTGCCTTCTTCTCCATCCTTTTACATCCCAATTCTCCAAATCTGTTAGCATTTACCTTGACCAATCCCAACAGAAGCATTTCTCAACAATTAACCTGGACAGTTCTTCCACAAGGTTTCAGAGACAGTCCTCATTGGTTTGGACAGGCTCTAGCCCACAACCTCAGAAAAAAATGGACCTTTTCCCTTCTACCCTTCTGCAACATGTGGATGACCTCCTTCTATGCAGCCCTTCCATCCTAGACTCCCAGCAGCACACTATTAAGCTTCTCAACTATTTAGGATGCCTCAAATATCTGTAACAGCACAAAAGGCCCAAATCACATTAACAATCAGTCACTTACTTAGGATTTTCCCTAACTGCCTCCCAAAAAGCAATGACACCTGACAGACCCTAATGAACTCTATGCTAACCCCCCAAAGGAAACAAGACCTCCTTTCTTTTCTTGGGCTAGCTAGATACTTTAGAAACTGGGTCCCAACTTCCTGGCCAAGCCTCTATAGGAAGACACTTACAACAACCTTTGCCACCTAATAAACCATTTAACATTTCTTTTGAAATCCTAAAGCAGGCCCTAATCAGGGCCCCAGGCCTACGCTTAAAAACCTTTCATCCATTACACTGAGGAAAGGCAGGGAACTGCCCTAGGTCTCCTAGGACAGAAATCTGGCCACGATTTAAGTTATATCATACTTATCCAAACAATCAGTTCCCACAGCTAGAGTGTGGCCTGTATGCCTTAGAGCACTAGCCAGCGGAAGTATCCTTACTACTGAAGCTCAAAAACTAACTTCTCCCAGGGGTGTGTGAAGGAAGTTCAATGGTAGAATTCTCACCTGCCATGCAGGAGACCTGGGTTTCAGGCCCATGCACTTCCCAAAAAACAAACAAACAAAGAAACCGATGAAAACAAACAAACAAAAATTCAACAAATGGTGCTGCAATAACGGGATACTCAAATGCATAAAGAATGAAATATGACCCCCACCATACAGCATTCAAAAAAAGAAAAAGAAAAACAAAACTAAGTTACTCCCAGCCCATCAGAGTATACTCCTCCCATGCTATCAGGGATCTTATTTCTAACCAAGCAGAAAAACTCATACACCCCTCCGGACTTCAGCAAACCTTCCTCACCCTACTGCAAGCTCCTCATGTCACAGTCTCCTGCTGTTCTACCATCAACCCTGCCCATCTCCTTCCGCTTCCTACAACTACAAATAATCCCCATTCATGCCCTGAAATTCTCTCTTTCTCTCTCCTTTCCCACATACCTCAGAAACACCTTTACCGAAACCCCATGATAACTGGTTTATTGATGGTAGTTCCTTCATAAACACACGGAAAAAGAAAGCAGGATACATCATTGTCTCACATACACAAATAATAATAAAAACAAAGCCCCTTTCCCAGGAATATACTCCCAGCAAACCAAATTAATAGCATTAATCAGAGCCCTGACACTAGCTCAAAACAAAAAATCAGTATATATACTGACTATCCTATCAAGCACTCACATGTAGCCATTTGGGCAGAAAGAGGTTCCTCACTAGCAAAGGGACACCATTACTAATGCTGACCTAACCTCTAAACTCTTTCAAAAGGCCAACAAAAAACCCAAATAGTGGTCATGCACAGTAAAGGACATCAGGGGCCCTCCTCTGACATTGACCAAGAGAAATGAGAAAGCCTATAAATTAACAACAACAAAAAATTCAGTCATGAAAATACCAGAAAATCAACTCTTCACCATTCCCACTATTATCCCTTAATACACACCTAAAGAAACACAATCTCTAGAAGAAATAGGTGCAATGTGGGAAGGAGTATGGCTAATATTGGAAGGAAAGTTAATTCTCCCTACATCACGACTCAAGCAATTTCTTCAACAGTTTCACAATGCCTTATATATAGGATTCAAACCACTCTTAAAATTCCTCACATCCTAATTATAAGCCCTAGTTTAACATGTACCCTTCAAAACATCACTGAACAGTGTTGAATCTGCAGCCAAACCTCCTTTCTAGTGGGAATCAAATTTCTGTCTTCCTTCCCCACACACCAAACAAGAGGTACTCGGTCAAGATTGGCAAATAGATTTCCCCCACATGCCCCTGTTCACTGCCACAAATACCCACTCACTCTAATACACAGAAGCCTTCCTGGCAACAACCAAGAAGGCAATAGAAGTAACCAAAGTCCTTACTGATCATGTCATTCCATGCTGTGGCCTACCTTTCACCCTACATTCAGATAATGGTCCTGCCTTTACTTCTTAGGTAATGAAAAAGTCATCTAGTCCCTACATATCCAACGGCATCTACATGTTCCCTATCATCTCCAGTCATCAGGAAAAGTAGAAAAAGCCAACTCCATCCTTAAAACACACTTAACCAAACCAAGCATAGAAACAAAAGAGACTGGGATCATTCTAATTCCACTAGCTTTTGCACGCACACACTGCACCCCGCGAGCTCCCTCCTTCCTTAGCCCCTTTGAACTTATGTATAGAAGTTTCTTCCTCCTCATAAATTTTCCTCACCACCCCTGCCCTTTAGGAGCATGCAAAGTTCTTGCCAAACACATAGACACACCCCCACTAACACTACCTCTTGAGCCTGGAGACTGGGTCCTACTAAAAGAACACCAAACTGGAAAGCTATTAGAACCTCAATGGTCAGCCTCCTAACCAGCTCTTCTTACTACCCTTACTGCAGCACACTATGCAGACTGACTCCCTGGCTCCACACTTCCAAACTTAAGAAAGCACACCTAGCAGCAAAAACTCCGAAGGCCCCAATATCAGAGCACCCAGTTGCACCACTGAAATTAAAGCTGTCAGGTATCCCAAAAGAAGGGGAACCACATGTGCTGAAACCATGAGCCCCCATCCTTCTCCTACAACCATTGTCCGAGATGCCTGGCCTTATGCTCTTGCTTTATTTCTCGCTTCAAAAATCTTCACTATTTATTATACTCTTATGCAACTCTGTTACCTCCCAAAGATGGAATCACTTTTTATGCCCTCCTAATAACTCCCAACTCCTTCTGCTCTGTAGTCCTTAACCTCATAGCTCAAGTCTCTTCTGCCCCATGCACAGAAGCTGACCTCCTACTCTTTCTCTGGGAAGTGTACCTTCAGGGAGATTTAATAGATTTCTTCTGAGAGCAAATTACTAAGTGGCTAGAAACATGAAATCAAACAATATAATACAAATAATAAACCTCCTTATTGCACTAACTGATATCACACCTTATCACCCATTAATATCCACTATCCAGTACATCACCCAAATAACTAATTGAGCTACCTGCTGGATCTATTCAAATTCCACTCAAACCACTTCTTTATACCTCTTAGCCTTCCTTCCAAGACCAGAAACCTTAATAACAATAACCCCACATTATAACAGATTTGAAGTAACTTTTAGCAATAACCTACTCCCTGATATACAACTCTCTCAACAATATATAAAATCCTTAGAAGAGCTTCTAAAAGTAGAAAGTTCTGAACCAATAAGCAATATTCTACACCTAATGGATAAAGCCTATTTCTGATTCATACATAAATCTTCTAATCCCCAAACTAGTCCCTTAGAACACTTAAATGCCTCATATTGCAACCATAACTTACTCTTGGACACAGCATCCCTAGAATAGGTTCCATATGGATCTCCAGATACCTACTATAACAACACTGCATCCCTCACCTGGGGACACAGCAAACACATTGTAACCCAAAATTATACTGTAAAGGTGTTAACATATAATAGTTCACAATGGAACACAGAGCTCTTTGGTATAGGAGCACACTCAGGACAGCTGTTCAATATTTCTACAGAGGTGTCTAGAAACAGAACATTTTCTATCCTAAGCTCCCAAAATAATCTCTTCCAACTCCTTTTTCAAAATTTACCCTTTGAGAGTCCAGACTACATATACCACCCCTCAGACCCTCTGTATTCTCTCCTCTGCATGGATGAGTCCTTCTCTGGAAGGCGATCATTAATCCCAAACTCTGCTCTTAGGCTCAAACTCGTGCTTTGTCCACCCCCTAGGACCTATTACTGCCCCCTCTCTCTTAGGAACAGGTTACTATTTCCCGTGCAGGGAGTTGCCTACCCCCTACTCCCTGTATACGGACAGGCACTTGCACTGCTTTATCAGTACTCCCAAACACTGCCATCTAAACACCAATGACATGGCATCCTCCGGTCTAATCCCAAACCTTGAAACCTTTCTTGAAACCTCCCTCACTTCCCGTAAGGTCACATGAAACAAAAGAGGAGACCCATCCTGGGGGACCCTTAATATGAATTCTATGCACATAACCTGGAATACGACACTCTGTCTATAGCAGTCTCTTCTGGTTCGTTGGAATCCCAATGCTAGAAGTGTCTATACTCAATTTATCTATCACAGTGCAATAATCATGGAATGCTACAGTACAAACCATAGAAAATCAACAAAGATCAATTGATAACTTAGACTCTATAGTTCTTGAAAACTAGAGAGCACTAGATGTCCTAACTGCGGTAGTGGGAGGAACATGTGTGATATTAAATGAAACCTTTGCTTTCACCTTAACACCTCAGAACAAGAAGAAGAAAACCTAAAAGTCCTAAAAGATAACATAGACTAATAAAGAGTGCATGGGAAAATGCCACGTATGACCCATTCACGGCTAGGGTCTATTCTATCCTATTTCTCCTCTCTGAAAGCAATTTTAATTCCACTTCTAACACCCCTTCTCATAATTATACTATTTCTCAGTTTTGGGCCCTGTCTCTTAAAACTTTTAACCAGCTTTATAAGCAGAAGTGTCTGAAAAATGACAACTCAGGCTGTCGGCGACATGCTACTCCTTTGGCAAAAATAGCCACTCCCCTGCAACGAAACATAGGAACAGTTCTCCACCCCCCACTCCCTCACCCACCAGAAGCAGATACAGACTACAGACCTTCACTCTTCAGCCTCCCAAGAAAACTAAAAGGAAAGGTAGGTAGAACCCCTTCCCCCTTGAAGTAACCAACCCTTAGCAAACATTCCAGGAAACTTCCCCCATTCATAACTTCCAGGAGATCTCTTGCATAACCAAACCTGCTCCAGCCCACATGGCAGGGCAGTCCCATGAGTATCCTTGCATTCCTCCATCCCTCCCATCCCAGCAGCTGTATTCCTGCTATACTCCCCTTATTAAACATCTGCCTTCCGGCAGTTACAGCCCCCAGCAACTACAATCTTGTGATAAGCTCCCCTTACACAACATCCACCCTCCCATAGTTACAGCCCTGCATGACTACAGCGGTGTTGAACTTTTAAAGCCTGCCGATGAAGAGTTGTCAAGTCCCAACTTAGCCCACTGCTTCCAAAACCAACCAATGGAAACTGCCAACTTCCTGCTCCCAAGCTAGACAGAGAAAACCTACCGCCTCCCTTTCCCTACTTCCTGCCAACCATCTGATGCAAGCTGTACCCCTTCTCCTTCTCAGTGCTGTCACCATCCTAAGTGTCAGCCTGTCTCTGCATAACCTCACAATAAAGCTCCTTTAATTGAGTTTTGGTCCCTTCTCTTCCCTCTCCGTCGAAAAACCTATCAATTGCTTCAGTTAAGGTATGACCCAACTGAACACTTTTGGACTTTGATTTGGGTTACTGGAGTCCTTTATAATTATACTGAAATTCAGACATAGAGGGAAAATGCCATGGAAAGGAGCTAGAAGTTACTGGAACCAAGAAGAGAAAGGAGACACCACTGTCATGTGCATTGTCACGTGTCAGAAAAGGCAAGAACTGAAGTACAGCTTGGCAGTCAGCCCTGGAATGCTAAAGTATAGGGGGAGGAAACATCACTTTGTTGATGTCTGATTTTGGACTTCTTGTAGCCTCAAAACCATGAGCCAATACATTCACATTGTTTAAGCCACCCCACTTATTTGTGATCACAGCTGAGAAAATAAGACTGCTTCTATCCAATATCCTGCTCTATTTGTGGGCAAAACTCAGACAGATAGATCAGAATTGCAGTCTCTAATTCTTTTCTTCTCTCTTTCTCCTAAATCAACCCCAACCTGGCTTTACTCCCACCACACTGTCTAAACTGTTTTGATCAATTATTTCCTTGTTGCTAAATTCAGTAGTCAATTTCAGACATCTCTTTAATTGAATTACTAGCAAGAATTTACCTAGATGATCATTCTTTTTTCTGATACCTCAAGGAAACCACCCTCATTTGCTCTTCCTACTAACTCATAAGTTGTTTTTTCTCAGTTTAATGTGCTTGTCTCTCCTTTTTCACCCATCTTTTAATGTTATAACTCTTTGTTCTGTCACAACAGGACATGTCCTGTCATGTTATTTCCACTTCTTTATTTACATTCACTCTCTTGGTAACCCATTCTTTTTCAAGCAACTGAATACCACATGGATGCCATAAACCTGTCAAGTATGTATATACAGGCTAGATCATGCTCATGACTATCAATGAATATTCCTCTTCACATGTACGATAAATACTTTATTTATATCTTATTTGTTCCGGTTTGCTAAAACTGCCAGAATGCAATATACCAGAAATGAATTGGCTTTTACAATAGGGATTTATTAACTTAAAATTTACAGTTCTAAGCCATGAAAATGGCCCAATTTAGGCATCAACAGGCTGATACATGGACTCTGAAGACAATATTTTTCTTCTCTCCTCCTTACTTACTCTGTTCCAGATAGTCTTTTCACACATTCTCAAGCATTCAAGACAAATTCCAACCTTTGTTACTTTACTGTAGATATTCCCTCTGATGGGAATTATCTTCCAGAATTATCATCATGGCTAATTCCCTCACTTATTTAAAGATTTTCCTGAAATCTCAGAGTCGCAATGAAAACTACAAAAACTACCTTACTTAATATGGCAACTTGTTTCCATGACCACTCCAGATACTCTCAAAATCCCCTTTCCTTGTGCCACATTTTAAAATAACATATCCTTCATTACCTATACATAATCACCTGTTTATTAAAGATTAGAAATAAAATGGCACTTAGGGAATTCAAGCAAATTTTACAGAACTTAAAGCACTTGGTTGACTATGCAAATTTTAATATTAATTTTTTCCTTTATCTAGCATTTCTGCAAAAATGATGAAATAACTGTAGCATTTGTTCAAAAAACATTTGTAAAAAACTATTAATTCTTCACAAAGTCAAGAGGAGGAAAAGAATATATAGAAATCTCAAGATTTTCTTGAAAAAAAACTCAAGGAAAAGATGGTAGAATAAAGAATTGCTTTTAAACTAATTATTTTGACAGAGGATTAACAAGGAAATAGAGAACCCAAATAATGGGATAAATAAATTAGACCTAATAGACATATATAGATCATTACACTCCAAAACACCAGGCTATAGGATATACATTCTTCTCTAGTGCACATAGAACTTTCCAGGATAGATCATATGCTGGGACACAAACCGAGTCTTTATAAATTTAATATGATTTTCCAAAGCACTTTCTCTGACCACAGTGGAATAAATCTGGAAATTAAAACTCACCAAAGAACCAGAACTTTCACAAATCTATGGAGATTAAATGACATACTTTAAATAATCAATGGGTTAGTGGGTACAAGGAGTAATTCAGTGGTAGAATTCTCACCTGCCATGCAGGAGACCTGGGTTCAATTCCTGACCCATGAACTTCCCAAAAACAAACAAACAAGCAAAGCAAACAAAGGAAAAAACAAACAACAAAGAATTCAACAAATGGTGCTACAATAAAGGGATACTCACATGGGAAAGGAATGAAATATGAGCCCTTCCAAAGAGCATTAAAAAAAAAAGGGTCAAGGAAGAAATTGCTAGAGAAATCAGTAAATATTTGAAGATGAATGATAATGAGAATACAACATATCAAAAGTTACAGAATATGGCAAAGGCAGTGCTAGAGGGAAATTTATATCACTACATGCCTATATTAAAAAACAAAAATGAACAAATCTTGAGGATTTAAGTGCTTACCTGGAGAATTTAGAGAAAGAACAGAAAACTAAACCCAAAACAAGAAAAAAAAAATGGAGAGATGGTGAGAGAGAAGAGAAATAGCAAAGATTAGAGCAGAAAAAAAAAAAAAACACCTGTAGAACAATAAAACAATGGAAAGAACAAACAAAACTAAATGTTGGTTCTTTGAAAAAAAAAATCAATAAAATTAATGGACCCCTAGCTTGAATAACAAAGGAAAAAAGAGAGAGGACACAAATAAACAAAATCAGAAATGAGAGGGGCCCATTACCAGAGCTCATGAAGAAATTTTAAAAATCGTAAGAGGATACTATGAACATGTATATGCTAACAAACTAGACAACTTAGACAAATTCCTAGAAATTCAGTAACAAGTTACACTGACTCAAGAAGAAACAGAAAATCTCAAAGATCTAATCACAGCTAAAGAGATTCAATCCGTCATCAAAAATCTTCCTACAAAGAAAAGCCCAGGGCCAGATGGCTTCACAGGGGAATTTTATAAAACATTCCAAAATGAACACCAAATCTGCTGAAATTCTTCCAAAAAAAATAAGGAAAAAGGAACACCACCTAGTTCATTTTATGAAGTCAACCTCACACTAATACGAAAACCAGGTAACAAGGCTACAGGAAAGGAAAACTACAGACAGATCTCCCACTTGAGCATAAATACAAAATTCTTACAAAAATACTAGCAAATCAAATTCAATGACATATTAAAAGGATTATACATCACGACCAAATGGATTTATCCCAGGAATGAGAGGGTGAATCAACAAAAGAAAATCAATCAATGCAATACAGCACATTAACATATTGAAAGGGAAAAATCACCTGAACATATCGATTGATATTAAAAAATCATTTGAGAAAATCCAGCATTCTTTCCTGATAAAAACACTTAACAAGTTAGAATTGAAGGAAACTTTCTTAATATCTAAAGGACATATATGAAAAACCCACAGCCAGCTTCATATCTGATGCTGAAAGTACCCCCCTATGTTTGGAAACAAGACAAGGATGCCCACTGTCTACATTATCAGTCAAGATTGTGCTAGAAGTCCTAGCTGGAGCAATTAGACAGGAGAAAGAAATAAAAGGCAGCCAAATAGGAAAGGAAGAAGTAAAACTTTTATGATTTGCAGACAACGTGGTCCTATATTTAGAAAACCCTGAGAAATCTACAGCCACGTCACTTGGGCTAATAAATTCAGCAAAGTGGCGGGATACAATGTTAGTGTACAAAAATCAGTAATGTCTCTGTACACAAGCAAGGACCTAAAAAGACAATTAAGGAAAAAATTCCATTCAAAGTAGCAACCAAAAGAATCAGGTATCTAGGAGTAAGTCTAAGCAGGGATGTCAAGGACTTATACACAGAAAATAAAAAAACTGCTAAAAGAAATGAAAAATGACCTAAATAGATGAAAAGACATTCCATGCTCATGGATAGGAAGGTGAATGTCGTTAGTATGTCAATTCTACCCAAAATGATCCACAGATTCAATGCAATATCAATCAAATTCCCAACAACCTACTTTGAAAATTTGGAAAAGTTGGTTATCAAATTTATTTGGAAGGGAAAGAGGTCCTGCATAGCTAAAGATATCCTTTACTATAAAGCCACAATGGTTAAAACAGCATAGTGCAGGCAGAAAGACAGAAATATTGACCAATGAAATAAAATCGGGAGTGCAGAGATAGACCAGCAAATTTATGGACAATTGATCTTCAATAAGGCCCCCAAATCCACAGAATAGTCTTTTCAATAAATGGGCATGGGATAATTGGGTATCAACAGCCAAAAGAGTGAAAGAACACCTCTACCTTACACCCTATGCAAATATTAATTCAAAATGGGTTAAAGACCAAAATATAAGAACCAATATCATAAAACTTCTAGAAAAAGATGCAGGGAAACATCTTCAAAAGCTAATAATAGGAAGTAGTTTCTTAAACTTTACAACTAAAGCACAAGTAACGAAAGAAAAAATAGCAAAATGGGGACTCCTTAAGATCAAGAGCTTCTATGCCTCAAAGGACTTTGTTTCAAAGGTGAAGAGGCAGCCAATTCCAACTCAATGGGAGAAAATTTTGGAAAACACATAGTGGATATAGCCTTAATATCCTGTGTACATGAAGGAATTATACAGTTCAATAACAAAAGAACAAACAACCCATTTATAAATTGGGCAGAGGATATGAAAATAAATTTTTCTGAACAGCAAATACAAATGGATAAAATGCACATGACAAGATGATCATTTTCATTAGCTATAAGGGAAATGCAAATTAAGATGACAATGAGATATCACCTCATAACTATAAGAATGGCAGCTAATAAACAGACAACTACAAATGCTGGAGAGGATGTGGAGAAATTAGGACACTTATTCACTGTTCGTGGGAATTTATAATGGTGCAGCCGCTGTGGAAGATAGTTTGGTGATTCCTTAGAGAACTAAATATTGAGTTTCTCTGTGACTCACCAATACCAATACTGTATATACCCAGAAGAGCTGAAGGCAGTGACACAAACAGACATTTGCATACTGATATTCATAGTGGCACTATTTACAGTTGCCAAAAGTTAGAAATAGTACAAATGCTCATCAACAAATGAGTGGATAAACAAAATATGGTATATACATGTGATGGAATATTATGCAGCTATACGATGAAATGATGTCCTGAAACACATGACGACATGGATGAGGCTTGAGGACATAATGCTGAGTGAAATAAGCCAGACACAAAAAGACAAATCATGTATGATTTCACTATTATGACTACAGTGTAATCTTAGAGGTTACACTGTAGAATATAGCAATCTAGAGGTATATAAAAGCTGGAGACAGAGAAAAGGCTACCCAAAGAGGATGAATCTAAATGCAAGGGAATGGATAGAAGTGAGAGCAACTAATTAGTGGGTTTATAAGTAATATTGCCATATTGAAGGTAATATGATTGAAAGGGGATGTATAGTGCCATGTATCCTACTGATTAAATTTATGACTATAAATAAGTTCTCGCATGAACTATTTCAAAAGTTCAATAGTGGACCAAAGTCAATAGCAGAGGGATATAGAAGGAAAACTAAAAATGCATGCTATGGCCAGTAGTTAACAGGAAGACATCAACAGTATCACAGCCCTACCAAGAGCAACAAATGGCGGGACTAGGGACAAGTGATAAGGGATAGTTTTGATTTGATAGTTGGTTTGTGTTTACTAGTTCTTTTACATTGTGGACCAATGAAAAATGTCTAAAATTGAGAGAGCTGCTGATTATACAACCAAATGAAGATACTGTAAAACATGATTTGTTTATTTTGGATATTATCCATGATGCTCAATAGATGGAAGCTAAAAGATATGACTGAGAAGTACAATGAAAAACAGTGATACATTTATATGGTGGAATTTGGTGCAGCTACAAAAAGCAGAGACCTCAAGGGGCACATAATGAGCTGAATAAACCTTGAGGACAATATGTTGTGCAAAATAAGCCAGAAACAAAAGAACAAATATGCTTAAGGTCTCTCTCAGAAAATATTTATAAGAAACTGAGAGCCTAGATTGTAGGCTCTTATAGTGGCCACATTTAGCCAGAAGTTATAGATATATTTCTGGGTTCTGAGACACTGAGCTATGCATGTATCAGCTGGTATGTCCTTGGAACTTTGAGTAGATCTGTGACATCTGGTTCCCAGAAATGGAGTGCTGCAGACCTGAAAGTTAACATAGCTGTATATAGTAATAAATTAAGAAAAAAAAAAAAGATATCAGGCCTCAATTAGATTCATACAAAGCCAATCTAGCTGAGTCTAAGGTAAATTAGAATGCAGGGTAAAAAACGATGGTACATATACTTTAGACTTTAAGTTAATGTATGAGGTCAAAGGCAGGGAAGTTTATTACGTCTAAAACCTGAATTTTGTATAACACATAATCTAAATCAACCTCTCTGGATGGCTCATTTAAATGACCCAAAACTCCTGGGGTCCAGAAGGGGAACGAGATCTTACAATTCTCTATAGCTTAATATAATATCAGGATGCATCTCAGACTATGGTAGGCTGATAATTAAAAAGTATTGGCAGAGTCCCTTGAGGAGGTGAAGAGGAAATATGTATCTATCCGTCTATCTATCTATCCCATATCATATATATATATTAAACTCTCCAATCTGGGAAACCCCAAGTACCCTCTCAATCATTGGGGAATCTCAAGAAAACAGGTCAAGCCCTGGATTTTGAGGCTTGCCCTTATGAAACTTACTTCTATAAGGGAGAAGCTAAGACCACCCATAATGAGGCCTAAGAGTTGCCTCCAGGAAGTCTCTTTGTTGCTCAGATGTGGCCTCTCTCTCTCTAGGCCCAACTCTGCAAGGACGATCATTGCCCTTCCCCTACGTGGTACAATCCATTCAGGGGTGAATGTCCTAGCCCAGGTACTATGAGATGTACAATGCCTTCCTGGCCAAAAGGGGAAAATAAGTGTAATAAAATAAGGTCACAGCGGCTAAGAGAGATCAAATGGAGTCAAGACACTGGAGGCTGTTCTTAGGCAAGCTTCAGTTAGATAGTGCTAATTGCTATGGTTTGCTCACCCCCAATCAACATCACTCCTGTTGATTCTTAAGATCACTTAGGCTGGAAATGAGACTCTATAAAGGTTTCACTAGGTTTGCCTTCCTGGAACATATAATTGCCAGAGGGTTCCTAGGTCAGATAAATCTTGAAACTCAGTGGGACCAGCTTCTCCAGGATTATCAAATAATCACATCCGCCTATCCTTAAGTGTGGACACCCCTTCTCAACATGAAAAAGAACAGGCATTGCCCAAAGAGCCCTATAAATTGTGAGAAGGATTAAAGGAGAAGGAGGAGTTAAAAACAGAGAAAGCAGTATTTAACAAAAGAGTATGGCTGCTGAATCACTATATTAATATTTCTTCTAGACACCAGTGTTTTCGAGCAGCTAAAAAGAAAAATCTGAGATGATGGAATGGTAGCCCATGACAAATCCTGGGATCTGTTTTGTAGCTACTTGTCGAAGTGTGTTTTGAAAATTATTTTCTTTTTTCTTTGAATATATATTATACAATTAAAAAAAACTTTTTAAAAAAGAATTCCCCGAAGTTGGTCAAGAGGTGTATTAACATGTTTGAACAAAACAACAACAAAGGAAATTCGACTTTTTCGAGAGAACAACATCTGGTTTGCTGATGGGTTTGAAAACGAGGGCTAGTTTTGTCAAGATATTTTCTACAGTTTGAAAGCACTAAACTATATTTCTAATGGTTTGCTATAAATCATCCATACAATAAAAATATCCAGAATACACATTTCTTGCAAGTACTTAAATATGTAATAAAATTTAAGATGTCAGTTTCAAAAAGGTGGAGTATACATGCATTTTCAAAAATTATTTTAGAGTTTGCTTGAGCAATATTTGAATACTATCATGTATCAGTCAACTTTCTTCAATTCTCTCTGATTGATGATGTCATGTTTCTAGTCTTTTCTACTTCATTGTGAATCATAAACCACTATGCTGGAGTATTCTGTGCTTTTCTCTATGCATAAAAGTTGGCACCATAGATTTCTATGTTCAATATTAAAAATCATCTAAATAAGAGAGCCCAATAAATGTATCTCCATTACAGGGATAACCTTTCCAACAGGACCATATTACTCAAGGACTTTGGGTAGGACTCTGTGCTCCATGTACAAACCCTAGGAGAATAATTTTCTCCTCACAGGTCTATTACTTGCTGTTGTCTGACTTCTTCCAAGGGTGTCTCTAACTTCTATCCCTTAATTTTTGATGTTTCTAAGAAATCTATTTTTTTGAAACCACCTGTTCTTTACTTGTATGTGATCTACCTTGGCGATCTCATTTACTTTCTATCTATTCTGATAACTGCCAAATATTATTTGCAAAATAAAATGTGCCCCTGAGCTTCAGACATTCTCAACTGGATACTCTACAGTGTGCTCAGAATCATTAACTCTAAAATAATCACCTTCTCACCTAAAGTTTTGTTTCCTTGTTTTCCCTATTTTGTTTAATATATCCAATTTCTCCCCAAGATGCTGAATTGGAAATCTGGGAGTCATTCTTGAACCTTCCCTTCTCATCACTGAATCATATTTTAATCAATCACAAAATCCTGCTAATTCACATACTATATAGTTGTTGTCAAATCCTTTCCTCCCACTTTCCTTATTCAGGTACTTATCACCTCTCTCCTGAAATACTACAATAGCTTCCTCCAGTGTCTTTGACATCAGGCTCACTCTACAGTAATCCACCTAAAACTCCAACATTCCTCTGGAACTCTATTGCTTAAAACCTTTTCATTTCTCCATAGCTGATAGCAGAAGTTACCAAAGTTTTGACTGTGTACTCATATCATTAAACATTTCTGAAGAAGTACCACAAATATGTAATATTCATATACACAGGTATACCTCATACTACAGATACCAAAATAGAAAAAAAAAGAAATTAAAATAAATGATATTTCTAATATTTTCTTCCCAGATCCCAATGGATGACCTCAATCACCTCTTTTTTACATATATTACGAAAGAAAAACATGAAAAGACATTATAAATGATGATGTCAAAATAAATATAAACAATAATTGTAATATTTCTTTCTCATACCTCAGTGATCACCTTAAGCATCTTTACTATTCCAATACCTCAATTTAGATGTCACTGGTTTCTAAGCCAAAGGTCAAAGTTTGTCTTTAGCATAAAACACAAGCTTCTCCATGATATGGGCATTACTATATTTCTGGCCATAGTAAACACATTGGAATTTTCTACTGATCTGGTTGTCGTCTTTACTAGATAATGAGTTATTTCATAGAAAGGACAGTAATTTATAATTGTGGCCCCAGATACTAAGACATGGTAGGTGTTTAAAGACATGTTTGTTGGATGGATGCTAAATGATTTCCCTGTGTGACTCTTCCTTTTTTAATTATATTATTGAGCAATCCAGCAATTCATTAGACTATTAGTTGGGATAAAGATTTGTAATGATATTGCTCTGACTGAGTGAACCTGTTAGCTCTTTAAACTAAAGTAAGTGAAGTTAGATTGTAGATATATAATCAAGTGATTCTGCTTAAGGACAGAAAGATAGTGGTCATACCGCTAATAACAAATTTCAGCAGTAAAGATAACAAAATTATAGGTCTAAAATTGCTCTGGATAAATATTGTAGTTGATTAGTAGTTTGATTATATTGGACATAGAGAGAGCAGGCATAGTAGTATAACTTTATGAACTCTGGAGTCAGACTGCCCATTTTCAGTCCTTTTTAAATCACTTACTCTATGTCCCAGGTCAAATTATTGAACATATCTATGCTTCAGTTTCTTCATACAAAAAAATGAAAACAAGCAAAGTACTTACCTCACAGAGTTTTTATAAGAATTAAATGAGAATATTCACATAAAATATTCACAATAATCTCATTTAATTTATCAGTACGTGTAAAGTATTTAAAACAGTGCCAGAAATGCTATGTCTTGATTATGTGTCAGCTATTATTATGCCTGCAACAGACAAGAAACAAAAGCAAATTTATTTTGAAGTAGAATTGTACCTCAAAGCAATACCCTTAGTTTTCAAATACTTTGTGGTGTACCAGGATTGAATTCAAAATACACTTCTCCTTGAAAATCAAGATTCCATATGGCATATACTTGGGATGAAAGAGCTCATGTTATAGTCACCTGTATATTCACAAACGAGGATTTCTAAATCAATTATGGCAAGAGGGAATTATGTTTTTCATCTAAACTTCATTAGCTCATGGTTCATTGTATGGGCTTTTAAATAACTGGTGTATAGGCTGTGGAAGCTTATAAATTCATTTATTCAATATATATTTATTAAAGACAACCTCTCTGACAGCTGGACACTATTCTAGGCCCTAGCAATTCGTAAGAGGATCTAAGTCTCAAAACTCAGGGAATTTACATTCCAATGCAGAAGGTAGTAAAACAAACTAATAAATATATACTATAATATCCTGATATAATACATGCTAAGAAGAAAATAAATCAGGGTCACTGTACAATATTGCACATTGTATTGTACAACATCAAATATCAATATTCTACATTACTGTACAATATTAAATATATATTATTGTACAATACAGTACAATATTGTACAATATTAAATATCAATATTAAAAATATTCCGATTACTTCTTGAAAAATTGACTGTGAAAAGGCAAGAAAGGAAGCAAGAAGATAATTTAGGAAGCTACTACAGTGTTCTAGGTCAGAGATAATGGAGAATTGGACTAAAGCATAATAGGAAAAGCTGGAGAAAATGGTTAACTTTTGGATATATACTGAGGGTACTTGTTGAGAAACTAATAAAAAGAGAAAGTCTAATAAATTTTGTTCAATATTTTTAGTCTGACCAACTGCATGAATGATAGTGCCACAAATGGAATAAGAGTAGGTTTAAGGGAAACCACTTTTACATCCAAGTTGAGAGAGGAGTAGACAGGAGCTAACTGGGAAAGTTGACAAATATTAAGTGTGGAAAATCGTATGAAGTTTGATCCAAAATCTATTTCACTGCAGGACTAATGCTCAACAAAATTTTCTTCTCATGCCTTAATTCCAGACCTTATATTGCAATGGACATAGAAGAGGAATCGAGAAAGAATTGTTAATTTTATGAATCGTTAATATGGATGTTATCAACATGGCAATATAAGACACCCCCTGGAAAAGCTTTCCCTCAGAATCAACAAATGAAAGGACAAATCCCACTTGATTGGAACTTTAGAGGACAAGAGAACTGGAGAACTCCACAATCACTTAATTGAAGAGAAAGAAAAATAATTTTCCAGATTAGGCAGAGGATTTTCTTTCTGGATTTGCCAGTCTGGACACCCCCCCCCCATCACTTGGTCCTGCACAGCCTGGGAGTCGTGCAGGGGCAGTACAGCTCAGGGCCCTCCTGCTGCAGATGCTGACCATACAGCCACTCGCAGCAGCAAGTTAGACCCGTACACATATCCAGGCTCAGGAACACTACAATGCAAAGATCAGGACTGAGCATAAGCACTGGGTCAAAGAAGATATTACAAGGGAAATCAGTAAATATCTTGAGATGAATGAAAACGAGAACAAAATAAATAAAAACGTATGGCATGCAGTGAAGGCTGGGCTGACAGGGAAATTTTTATCCCTAAATAATTGTATTAAAAAAGAAGGAAGAGCTAAAATCAAACAACTATTTGCATATCTGGAGGCACTAGAAAAGAACCCCAAGCTAAACCCAAAGAAAGGAGAAGGCAAGAAATATCAAAGAATAGGGCAGAAATAAGCGAAACAGAAAAAGAGGATATAAAACAATAGAGAGTATCAACAAAACCAAAAGTGGGTTAATTGAAAAGATCAATGAAATTGACAAACCCTTAATTATATGGAAAAAGACAAAAAGCGAGAAAATGCACATAAAATCAGAAATGAGAGGGGGTACATCACTACTAATACCATAGAATAAAAAGAATAATAAAAAGATACTATAAACAACTGTATGCCAACGAATTTTGACAAACTAAATGAAATGGACAAGTTCCTAGAAACACAGAAAACAATCTACACTGACTCAAGAAGAAATAGAAGATCTCAACAGACCAACTATGAGAAAAGAGATTAAATCAGTCATCAAAAACTTCCCAACAAAGAAAAGCTTTACCGGTGAATTTTACCAAATATTCAAAGAAGAATTCATACAAATCCTGTTCAAACACTTCTAAAAAATTGAAGAAGAGGGAACACCATCTAACTTATTAAACCAGGACAACATTACATTAATACCAATGCCAGGTAAAGATATGGCAAGAAAAGAAAATTACAGACCAATTTCTTAGAGGACTCTAGATGCAAAAATCGTCAATAAAAAAATTGCAAATAAAACCCAACATCATAGGGATGCAAGGGTAATCAGTGATAGAATTCTTGCCTGCCATGCAGGAGACCCAGGTTCAATTTCCCGCCCCTGCACTTCTCAAAACAAACAAGCAAGCAAACAAACAAACAAAAAACCAACCAAACAAAAATTCAATAAATGGTGCTGCAATGGGATACTCACATGGAAAATGAATGAAATGTGACCCTGCCATATAACATACAAAAAACAACAACAACAGCAGCAGCACAATAAAAGAATTATACAGCAGGACTTATACACCATATTTGATTTTAACCCAAGTAAGCAAGGGTGGTCTACATAAGAAAATCAATGAATGTAAGAACCACATTCAAAACATGAAGAAGAAAAAACATGATCTTAATTGATGCAGGAAACACATTTGACAAAATCCAGTATCCTTTATTTATTAAGACACTTAGAAAACTAGGAATAGAAAGAAATTTTCTCAACATGATAAAGGGCATTTATGAAAAAGCCACAGCTAGCCTCCTACTCAATGGTGAAACACTGAACACTTTCCCTCTAAGATCTGGAACAAGACAAGATGCTCACTGTCATCACTGTTATTCAACACTGTGCTGGAAGTTCTATGCAATAGTTAGGCAAAAAAAAAACTAAAAATAAATAAATAAAAGGCATCCAAATTGGAAAGGAAGAAGATTTTCACTATGTGCAGATGACATGATCCTATACATAGAAAGTCCTAAAAAAAAGTCTATAACATCGCTACTAGAGCTAAAAAATTAATTCAGTATGCAGCATACAAGATCAACAAGTAAAAATCAGTAGTGTTTCTATACACTAGTAAAGAGCAATCTGAGGAGGAAATCAATAAATATTCTATTTACAATAGCAACTAAACGAATCAAATATCTAGGAATAAATTTAACCAAGTATCTAAAGGACTTACACACAGAAAACTGCAAAGCTTTGCTGAAAGAAATCAAAGATACAAATAAGAGATCTTTAATGCTCATGGATTGGAAGAACAAATATTGTTAATATGTCAATGAATCTGTACCAAAACGATGTACAGATTCAACACAATCCTAAAGTTCTAACTGCCCACTTTGCAGAAATGGAAAAGCCAATTATCAACTTTATTTTGAATGGTAAAGAGCCCTATATAGAAAAACCATCTTGAAAAAGAATAAGTTGGAGGGCTAAAATTTCCTGACCTTAAAGACTACTACAAAGCTACAATGGTCAAAACAGTATGATACTGGCATGAGGATAGGCATATACTTAAACAATTGAATTGAATTGAGAGTTCAGAATAGACTCCTACCTCTACAGTCAATTGATTTTTGATAAGATTACAAAAATCACTTAATTAAAATAAATAATCTGTTCAACTAATGATTCTGGGGAAACTGGATAGCCGTATGCAAAAAAGGAGGGCCCTATCTTATATCATATACAAAAATTAACTCAAAATTGATATGAGACCTAAATATAAGAACTAGGACTATAAAAATCCTAAAATAAAATGTAGGAAGGTATCTTCAGGATTTTGTGTTAGGGTGTGGTTTCCCAGACTATACAACCAAAGACAAGCCACACACACACACACAAATAGATAAATGGGACCTCATCAAAATTAAAAATTTTGTGCATCGAAGTACTTCATTGTGAAAGTGAAAGATAACCTACTCAATGAAAGAAAATATTTGGAAACCATATATCTGATAAGGGTTTAATATTCAGAATACATAAAGAAATCTTACAACTCAACAATAAAAAAGACAAACAACCTAATTTAAAAATGGGCAAAAGAGTTAACTGGCATTTCTCCAAAAGAATATACAAGTGGCCAAAAAGCACATGAAAAGAAGCTCAACATCATTATCTATTAGGGAAATGCACTTAAAACCACAAACAGATACATTTCATACCCACCAAAATAGCTACTATTAAAAAGAAAATTACAAGTTTTGGAGAGGATATGGAGAAATAGCAACACTTGTTGATTGCTGATGGGAATGTAAAATGGTGCTGCCATGGAAAATATTTTGATAGTTCCTCAGAAAGCTATGTTTAGAATTACTTTATGATCAGCAATCCTTCTACTAGATATATACCCCTCCCACAAACTGAAAGCATGAAGTCAAACAGACATTTGCACACTGATGCTCATGGACACATGCACAATTGCCAAATATGGAAGCAATCCAAGTTCCATCAACCAGTGAGTGGAAAACCAAAATGTGGCATATAATACAAAGGCATATCACTTAACTTTATTAAAGGAATGAAGTTCCGGTTCATGGAACAACAGAGTTGAACCCTGGTGTCATTATGTTGAGTGAAGTAATGCAGACACTGAAGGACAAATATTGTGTGATCTCACTGCTATGAAATAATTAGACCAAACAATCTCATAGTTTAGAGTCTAGAACACAGGTTACTAGGTTCTGTGTTAGGGATTGGGAATGGGGACTTTTGGAAATGGATGGTGTTGATGGTAGTACAACAGTAAGTACAATTAACAGCACTGAATTATTAATGTGAGTGTGGTTAAAAAGGGGGATTTAGGTCCTATATATGTTACTAGAATAAAAATTAAAAGATAAAACATAGGATTGTACAACTCAGTGAACCCTATTGTAAATGGTGGACTATGGTTAATGGTGCAATTATAAAAATGCTCTTTCATGAATTGCAAGCAAATGTAACACAACAGTGCAGAAGATTGCACTGTAGTTAATAATAAAACTATAATATTTTTCCATCAATTGTAACAAGGGTACCACATTACTGTACAGCATTCTTAATGGGGGGGGGGTATGTGAGAACTCTTTATGTTTTGCCTGATTTTTCTTTAAACCTACAGCTTCTCGAATAATGAGAGAGTGAGAAAGAGAGAGAGAGAAAGGCGGGAAGGAGGGAGGAAAGTAGGGAGGTAAGAAAGAATTGTTAATTCTACGATATTTGTTGCAACTTGATCAAGAATATGCTATTAATTTTGTGCAATAACCAGACATCGTAATAACCTGTGAAATTGGAGAACTGTTCTTTTGCAACACTATCCTGTATTTATGGATATAAATATTCTAAATGTTCATGAAAACTTTTTATTTGCCTAGCTCTGTTTCATTTATGTTGTTCCAAATTATACAAGAAACATGAAATAAATACATAGCAATACTATAAAACCATCAGTATGCCAAAACAATAGTAAAAGGCAGTGAGTGTTTGATCTATAGTCAAGTCCTTGCTTGATCAAAAACTTTCTGGTAATCAAGACTAATAGAAGATAGACTAATAAATAATCTCTGAGACAGCAAAATCAGCCATATTTAACTGGAAGATAGATTTTATATATGCTTGATGGGATAGAACTATCAAGTTAACAACAACCCTTGGGGGCACTGTGAATATTCATTAATCAGTCCTACTTTGGCTTTAACTTAGAATGTAATTGTCAGCGAACAAATGGGCTTTTGTAGGAAAGGTGATAAACAAGATCCGATTAATAGGCAAATTGGAAAACCTTGAAAGAGAATAAATGCTGTAAGAATAAAACTGAATGAAGTATTTGAGCTCAGCTTTCTGCAGGGAGGACAATTTAGCTTCTCACTAAATCAGGTAGCTTTGGAGAACAATGTTTTGTAGTTTCCTCAGTAAGAAATATCTGCCATGATAAGGGTAAATTAAAAACTTTTTTGAAGAAGTTTTTTATACTCTTATTTTCTACAGCATATTGAAAAGACAGACTTCTAAACATGTGGATTATATTTCACTTAAAAAAAAGATGATTTATTCAAATATACAAATAGAGGATTTTCTCCAAAGGCAGAGGAATTAAGAGCCTTCATTACTTCAAGCAGAAGAGTTGGCACAAACAGAAATTTGAGATTGCCTTTGGGGCAAGGTAGTTAAATGATCAAAGTGCCGTGGCTTAAAACACATGCACATACACACACACACGCAACAAAAATAGAATAAAAACCAACAACTCCAATACAATACTGGATGGAAACTGTAAGTGGCTGTCAGTTTCAGGGGTAACAGGAGTGGTAAGACCAAGAGAACTGAAAGTCCCATGCCTTATCTCAAGAAGGCAGCTGCTACTCAATCTAGCAGGCTCTTGTCATTTGGCAGTAAAGTCTAGTTTTGGCTCTTCTCTATTTTTTTTTAACACAAAGGTCATCTGATTTCTTTATGTGAAATATTCCAATTCTTTTAATGTTGGCCATGAATTTAAAAGTATTTAAACACTGTGTAAAGCAGTGTTTTGAGCCTCAAACCAACCAACATTCTTAGCTGAATTCTTCTGGATTATCCTCTTTTTTTTTTATCCTAGATTTACCATAAATTTTACCATGGGGTAAAATTTACCATAACATAATATGAACACTATTATATGTATATATCCACAGAGATTGTATGTATGCATTTCCATATTCATGTATGACCTGCTATATAAAACTGGACAAAGCAAATAATAATTACTAATTTATAGATTCATATGAAATTAGATTTTCTATGGATCTTAGATGAAACATGGCCCCAAAGCATTACTTTTCTTTATAAATAAAATTCAATCATAAATAAAATATATAAACTGGACAGTGAACAAAAACAAATATATAATTTAACATCACAAGCATACAGTGAACTATGTATCCATTCGTCAAACCAAGAAATAAAATACTTGTCTCTATCCTAGAAATCTCCAGTGCCTCCATTTCTCTATTAAAATACCTCTTCTCACACTAGTAGAAACCATTCTCTTAACTTCATCATAATGTTATTAACAATCTCCTTGCTTTCCTTTTCATTTTGTCATTAATATATGCATCTTAAATAAAGTTTAGCTTTGCCATATACAAATGATGAAATTTATATACATAAAGATATATTGTATATTTTATTTTGTTTGTTGTTTTGTCAGTCTTATGAGTGCTAGAATTATAAATGCCACTTTTAAGCTTCAATCCCTCCCCATTCTTTACTATAATATTCCATATTATGAACATACTATATTTTTTCATTCATCTATTGTTGGATATTTGAGTTGTTTAGAATTCTGGGTTATTACAAACCAATCATCTTATTTTTCATATAAAGAAATTGATGTTAGAGGTTAGAACAATTAGTGGCAGGGCTGATATAAAATCCCACTGTTTCATGTCTTTTAATTTAGTGTCTTTTTCTACCAGTCTGCTTTGTCTTGTTTGCAATTTCTGCTGAAGTAAATGCACACTCATTCCAACATCATCAAAATCAGGATTCAAAGTGAGATAAAAAACTTGTTCCATCTTCAAAATTAGTCAGAAATTTCATATAAAACCTAATTAAATTTTATATTCAGAATCTTGTTTTATATATATTGCCACTAAAGTCTAGAGAAGTTGGGATGAAAGTTAGAATGTTAATATTTAGAAGATTCAAATTTTCTGAGAATTAGAATTCTCAAGTCTTCTGAGAAGTCTCTGAGAATTAGATCAAATGTATCATGTCCTTATTTTTTCAACATACAAAGAAGAGAATAACAATATTCAGCAGTTACCTGTCCTTCTCAGATGTTTGTTGACAATATTTATTTGGTGGACACAGAAAGATGGTAAATGTTCTTGAAAAAAGCACAGTCTAGTTAGAGAACTGTGTCAAAATGAACAGATCAGATTTACTATATGCTCTGAACTATCTAATGACATTGAGATTCAAGCTTTGAGGACAGAATTGTATTATGTGTCTTTAAGATTTCTTCCAAATCCAATGTTCATTCATTTTATTCAACAAATATTTATTGAGACTCTATTACGTGCCAGGTTGTCTGTAAAACTTTGGGATATGACATTTAACAAAACTACATAGGTTACTTGCTCTTACCAAAATTTAGCGTGTGTGTGTGTGTGTGTGTGTGTGTTTGGGGGGTCATATATAAACCAAATAATGCCACTCAAGAATATATGATTAAAAACAGATAACTGCTCTGAAGGTAACTAACTTGGCTCAATGAGATGCACACAAAAAAGAAAAGAGCAAGAACTGGGCAGAGAGAAAGAAGAACAACTTTTCTGAGGAGGTTTTATTAGAGCTATGTAAAAGCATGAGTTGGAGTTAACATAAACAAGAGGTGAAAACCATTTCAAAGAGAGAGAAGAACATGGATAAAGACATGGCAGAGAAACTCAAGCCTGATCAAGAACTGATGCTGGCAACGTGAGATAGGCAGAGAATGAGGAGGAAATCATGACTGTGAGGCCTGAAAGACCCAGAAAATACGAACCTCCTTGGCCATATTGACCACCTTAGTGTCTTCACGTTGTTCTTTGGGAAGAGAAAAAGGAAATCACTGAAGTGTTAAAGTAGGTGTTGTCATACGCACACTTGTGTTTTAGTTACATTGGAGGGGTCTCAGATGTAGAAAAGTAAAAAAAAAGACACAATCAACAGATAATAATGATGGGTTGACTATGTAACATGATGGAGAGGTTAAATTTTCTGACATGTGGAAATGGACAAGTGGAGGTGCGACTTACTGAGCTGGAGAATAAGGAAAGAAGACCTATACCATGCAGGGAGGAGGAGGTAGAAAGTTGAGTTTTCTATATTACTGTGACTTCCAGTCTGGAGTTCAGAGACAAAGCCATGGTTAGAATTAAATATTTGGGTATCACAGATATGAAGATGATAACGAAGCCTAAGGTTACTAGGGAAACCCTCCAGTTAAAAGAGAAAAAGGCTGCAAAACTAAGCCTAGAAGAACTGCATCACATAATGGGCTGAGTAAGACCAAAGCCTAAAAAGGGGATGGGAAAGATGTGACCAGAGAAGTAGGAAGTTCAACCAGTAGGTTGTGGTGTCACAGAAGTTAAGAGGAAAAATTGTGCCAGCAGTCAACAGAGGCTTCAAAAGCTGCTGAGAGGCCATGGAAAAATGCATGCTGAGATTGCCCATTACATTTAGTGGCAGGGAGGTCAATAAAGACCTTAACGAGAGTGGGTTTGGTAGACTGATGGGGAAGAAACCTGATTGTAGTGGTTTGTGGAGTAAGGAGGAGGAGTCAAAAGGGAGACAGTGGGCATAGACACTTTCAGGAACTTTGGCTGCTGAGGAGGAATTAAATAGCCACAACTAAACCCGGATGTGTAGGCAGAGGGGGTAAGGAGAGAGGATTTGTTTATTATTTGGAATGAGTTTAAGGTCATGGAGGAGAAGGGGTTCTAAAATAAGTAAAGATTAAAAATGATGGGATTACATTCCATAAGGTAACAAAAGAGAAGAAAGTGAAGACAGTGGTAGGTTTGTAACTGTGTGATAGGAAATTGATGGAGACTCCACTGAAGGCTTCAATTTTCTCTGGTCTTGAACTGAAAGTGTTGTTTTTTTTTTTTTCTGTCTTTCTTCTAGGAAATGTCTTCAATTAAAGTATCTGTTTCCTTGATGTTCAATATTTTGCTGTTGTCTTGTGTTCTATCAACAAATTATATTTGCTTATTATATAGTATTTAAACTGAAAGAATTTCTAGTTTTAGTGAAGTTGCTCAGGAGATCTGCTGCATTTTCTGCTCTCTGATATGGCTTATCACTCTGTGGTTCAGCCAATTTTCCTAGCAAGTTTTCCTTTAGTTATAAGCAAAGTATTCACAGTTAATTTTCTATAGACTGTGTTAGGGTGTTTGAAGCTTGTCACATTTTATATTTAATGTGAGGAAGACCAGCATACACTCATCTGTTTCACTGTGTCCCTGTAGAAATTTCAATTTGATGTTTGATATTGTATCAGTCAGAGGCCATGCTGGAAAACAGAAACCACTCTAAGTGTTTAAAACAAAGGGAATTTAGTCTAGGGAACTGGTTACACAAGTGAAAGAACAATTGAGAAACTAAACAGCAGATGGCCAGTCAACGTACTGATTAATAGCACAAGAAACCACTACCTTTTCTAAGCTGGAAGAACAGAGGGAGGAGCCAGGGTTACCAGAGTTTAAAAAATGGGGTCTTGTATGGAAAGCTGGAAACATTGGATCTTCCTAGAAGGAGGTGGAGCTCAGTAAGTGATTCAGATGCAGCCACACCCAAAGGAACTGCCCAAGGCAGAAGACATGAGAGAATATACTCTGGCTTCTTTCTTCCTTCCACTTGGATCCTGGGCTTTGAAGCCAGCAAACACCTCCCCCACCTCCACCATACCCATTCCTTCCATGACATAGAGAAGGGCAAAGAAAAGCCAGGACTAGATCTGAAAGCACAGGCCAAGTATCCACTCAGAGGTTGTTTGTGTTCTATGACCTTGCACATGTCATTCAATGTCATTGAACATCAGTTTTGAGGATGAGATGATTTGCTATGTGTAAATTACTTACTGTTTGGGAATTGAATTGTGTCCCCCACAAAAGACATGCTCAAGTCTCAATCCATATTCCTTTGGGTTCAAAGCAATTTGTATATAAGATCTTTGAAGATGTTATTGTTAGTTAAAGTGTGGTCTCATTTGTAAATAGGATTTTTGAAGATCCTATTTTAGATAAGGCTGAAATAAAATCAGGGTGATCCTTAATCCATATGCGAGGAGGCCTTATAAAGAGGGAAATTCAGATGCAGTCAGTCAGAAGGAGCCAAAGCTAGAAGTCAGAGAAAGCCACAGGAAGAGACTAAGGAGAAAGATCTCCATGAGTCATAGGCAGAGATGAAACACAATAAATCTCAATGACGGCAGCAAGACAACACCAGAAGGCTACAGACTTTGGGAGAAAGCACGGCCTGTTGAGACCTTAATTTTGGACTTCCAGCTTCCAAAACTGTGAGCTGATAAATTCCTGTTGTTAAACCAATCAGCATGCGGCATTTGTCATAGCAGCACCAGCAAACTAAGATATTTATCTACCATGTATTCTTCATGGTGTAGAAATTCAAGCAATGGTGCCTTCCCTCTTCTATTTCCTTCCTCAAAAAGATCACTTTTGCCCCAATCTCCCAACTTTCAATGATATCCAAATGTTGATCCTAAGCTGGCTAAATAAAAATCTCTTGAGGGAATCTGAAAAGAAAAGATATAGATTTCTAAGTTATATGAGAAAACATGGGTTGAAGACTTTGGACAATGCTTAGAAATCTAAATGTAAATAAAATAACACAGGCAATTCTGATGAACAGTTTTGTTAGTGAATCAGTGGTTCAGGGAACACATAATCACATTAGGATGCATCATAACTTGTGGAAAGAAACAGCTCGTGAGTGTGGCTTGCCACATTCCCCAGTGGCTATAGATGAACCTTGTGCTTCAGACCAGATGTGTTGGCCTGGCTCCTGTGATGAATGATAAATGTGGACTGATTCCCTACTTGGGCAACTTGACACAAAACACATCCCCTAGCACATAGTGGTCTTCTAGCATATTACTTCCGTTTTGCCCTGAGTATATTAAACATTCCCAGAAAATACTGAGTTACTTAGGTGCATTAAATGGCACCTGGCCAGTCCCATTATTATCTCTGTTCCCAGATATAATATTATTATCTCTGTTCCCAGAAGGGAGGGAATGGGGTCCTTCACCTGCAGCAGACCACCTTTCTGTTTTTGCTGTGGAGTGAGACCCATTGACCATAGAAAACCAACATCCAATAATGAGGCTAATTTTGCTCTCTCTCTTCTCTATGTGAGTAAAATACTGTTCCATTCTGTGTCTATGTAAGTCATGCTTTTGTTGGTGACTTTGATGCCTGCAAACTGTTGAGCTGGTTGATATCCTGGGCTGCTGTTCCTTGTGGCAGCTGTTATTATGTTCTTTTCTATCTTCCCTGTGGGGGGAATCCTCCCCCAGAGGTGATAACAGGTGTCATTTACCCAACCAATACTGCATAGAATTTCTCACCACTGCCATAGTGGGATGTGACTCTCAACTTCCTTCTGTCTCTGTTGGTAGCTTTTTCTCCTCCAAAATGCTGGGACTCAATGCTTTAGCTTTTATTAGAGGGATCTGTTTTTTTATTATAATTATTTGACAAGTAAATCAGTTTGATTTCTTTTTCCCTTTTCTTCCCTGCCAAGTGCACACATTGGACATTCATGGGTTTACAAAATTGATAATAATGAGTTCTATGAACTTTGTTTTATTACAGCAATCCTGGGTATTATTAAACAAAACTAAAACTAACAAAATCAATCAAATGTTAGGCAGAAATGCAAACCAAATAAAACCCATAATAAATGATATAGTAAAACTAGGACAAATTAATTTAGGTTCTATTCTGGAGAAAACCCACTGAATTAAATAATTAGACATTAATTTGGGAGATACTCACTTGAAGTTAAAAGAATATTATTCAGCCTAGCTACAATTCACAAACTATTTTGTTCTTCCCTATAGAAGTAACACTCTTAACACAAGAGTAAATGATTTAAAAGATAGTATTTGGGTCCAATTGCTGAGTCCCATATGCAGTATGATATTTAAAAGTTGGACCTGCTGTTTCTGCATTAAACTGTTTCCTTAAAATACAATTTAATATTACATGTACTATATAATATTATATGTATTACTGAGTTAATCATAGGGAGTTATGTGCTTTTTCAAGTGAAATTTTTATAAAGAGACTTAAAATATTTTCAAAATATTAATTGTAATGTAATATTTGGTTTTGAAAGGTGGCTTACAAAAGAAGAGCAGCTAAGCATTTCTGGTTGTCATTGAAAATCTGCCATCATTACGTAGCTGTTTTAATCTTCTACATGACATCTATCATTATTGACAATGCATTATTATTTTTTTCTTTTGTTTTATTTTATTTTTTTGCATGGGCAGGCTCTGGGAATCGAACATGGGTCTCCGGCATGGCAGGCGAGAATTCTGCCACTGAGCCACCATTGCACCTCCCGACCATGTCTTATTTTTTACTCACATCCCTATTTCAAAAGCAACTTGGAGAATTAGTACAATTATGTGCTCACTTGTTATTAGCTGTGACCATTTTTATGATAAATATGCTGTATGTTGATGTTTTAGGTGGGAGGAAAATAAGGGGTATTGTTATTTTAGGGGGAAGGAATGTAGTCTTCTCTCGGATCTAATGATAAGTGTGTAATGTTGAATCTGCCACTGACTCCTAACTGGAATTTCATGTAAGTCCATTTACTGCTTTCATTCATTAGGTAAGTTGTTAAAAGAATGGACAAGTATACGCCATGAGAAATTTCAGACTTACTCTTGAGAAAGTCTGTGCAGTTATAGGACATATTTAAAGAAGAAATGTCACAGATATTGAGACTCAGTTCCGTAAAGTGTTAAATCAGCCATAATTTAACCACACCAACCCTTCAGAAACATTTGGTAATGAAATTAGATAATATGATCAAATGTTTATGAAACCACCATGTACATTTTAAGCACTACACATTATGTAGAAATAAAGCACTGTGACAAATTCCTGAAGGAATATCATGCGATTTACCCTGTATCTCAAAAAAAAAAAAAGAAAATGTAGGAAATACCAAAAAGTTTCCTCTATCACTTTTAACTCATCACTCCTTTATTTCATATTTCTCTTAAAAGAAAACTGTATGTTCATTAACCTTGGAGACTGAAACACCAGATATGACTCTCAATTATTTTAATGTGATTTCTTCTTGATTTCAACAGTCTTTTTTACAATTTAATTCACTTGATGATTATAAATTCAAGAAATTCTGCTCAAGTTATTGAAATACTTAGAACCATCTATAAAGAGAAGCAGGATATTCTCTAATATTTCAAATAAAAATAGTAAATAATTTAAATTCTTAGAAAATTCTGTCAAAATTATTACATACATGGAAATAAAACAAACCACATAGCCATTTGAACCTTTTAGTCACATATTTCTGAAATGTGTTAATGGAGTAAATCTTTGTTTTGTATCAAGGGATAGCTTTTCTACTTAGCTCCAAAATATATAGTATTTCATAAATCTAGCCATTAATGTAATGTGTGCTACTTCCACTGATTTTCACTGAAATACTTTTGCATTAATCCTTATAAAAATAAAATGTTTAAACATTGTGGATTCATTAGATCTTAAGTTTGGTTACCCTCAGAGCAGATATGTTCATAGAAAATGAAGTATCAATATTATTCTATTTAAAATAGTATAATATTTTCATGAGGTAGTTGGACATCATTATTTACAGGATCCTACAGAGCTTGGAACATCTATGATTATTTAATCAATTAAATATTTATTTGTCTCCATGACTTGTTAAACACAAAAAAAGAAAAGAAAAATCATTATTTCAGAAGATAATCTTTAAGATATGCCTAGGATTATATTAGCGTAGTTATAGAGAATTCAGTTTCACTCCAAAACTTATATTTTGAAAAGTAAATCAGTAAATGCACACATCTATGGCAAACTGATTTCTAACAAGAGAGTCAAGTTCACTCAATAGAAAAAGAATAGTCTCTTAAGTGGGGCTAGGAAAAATGGATGCCCACACAAAAAAATGAAAGTGAATCCCTACCTCACATCACATACAAAAATTAACACAAAATGGATTAATGACCCAGTGATATGAGCTAAAAGTGTAAAACCCTTAGAGGATAACATCGGGAAACATCTGCAGGACCTCATATTAGGTAATGGATTTGTAGACTTTACACCAAAAGCACAAGCAACAAAATAAAAATAAATTTAAAAATAACTAGAATTTATCAAAATTAAAAGCTTTTGTACATCTAAGGACATCAGTAAGAAAGTGAAAAGACAACCAACGGAATGGGAAGAAATATTTGAAGGCTATATATTTGATAAGGGTTAATATTTAGAACAGATAAGTACCAATTACAAATCACAACAAAAAGGCAAACAATTAAAAATGGATAAAGGATTTGAATAGACATTTTGCCAAAGAAGATATAGAAATTCCCATTAAAGACCTGAAAAAAATACTCATATAATTGTTATGAAAATACAAATCAAAACCATAATCTTACAGTAAATAGACTGAATATAAAAAAAAAAGGAAACAGTAAGTACTGGTAAAAAAGTGAAGAAATAGGAACAGTGTTGGTGGGAATGTATTACATTGTTGGTGGGAATGTAATATGGTGCAGCCACTATGGAAGACAGTGTCTGATGCTCCTTTTATCTACCTTGTCGACAGATGAGTAGAACATATGGAATACAAATAAATAATAGGGGGAACAAATGTTAAAATAAATTTAGTTTGAAATGCTAGTGATCAATGAAGGGGAGGGGTAAGGGGTATGGTATATATGATTTTTTTCTGCTTTCGTTTTATTTCTTTTCCTGTTGTCTTTTTATTTCTTTTTCTGAATTGATGCAAATGTTCTAAGAAATGATCATGATGATGAATATGCAACTACGTGATGATATTGCTAATTACTGATTATATATGTAGAATGGAATGATCATATGTTAAGAATGTTTGTGTTTCTTTCTTGTCATATTTTTTAAAAAATTTAAAAATTAATACAATAAATTAAAAAAAATTAAATATAGGTGGTGCAATGGTGGCTCAGTGGCAAGAATTTTCATTTGCTTAGCTGGAGACTTGGGTTCGATTTCTGGAGTCTGTCCATGCCAAAAAAAAAATTAAATATTTAGAACTACCATATGATCTGTCAATTCCACATCTAGGTACATATCACAAAGAACTAAAAGCAAGTACTTGGACAGATATTTGTACACCACTGTTCATAGCAGCATTATTCGCAACAATCAAAAGGTAAAAGCAACCCAAATTTCCATTAGCAGATAACTGGATAAATAATGTTGCATACACATACAGTGGAATATTACTTAGCTTTAAAGAGGAATGAAATTTTGATAGATGCCACTACATGGATGAACCTTGAAGACATAATGTTAAGCAAAATAGGTCATAAGTAAAGGACAAATATTATGTAAAATAGCTAGACTAGGCAAACACATAGAGACAGAAAGTAGAGGACAGGTTACCAGGGATGAGGATGGGGTGAGAAATGGGGAGTGAATGCACAATGTAGAGTTTCTGTTTGGGGTGATAGAAAAGTTTTGGTAATCAATGGTGGGAAGAGTAACATACCATTGTGAATATGATTAAGGCCTCTTAATGGTATGCTTAGAATTGGCTGAGATGAGAAAGTTTATTTTGTATATGTTTCCACAGTTTTTGACAATGGGCAACAAAAGAGACAATGAGAATTAAAAGCAATACATGATCCTTGACTAGATCTAATAATGGAGGAGAAAAGAACATTACTGGGACTTATGAAAAAAACTGAAATATAAACTGTAAGCTCTATATCAGTGTTAAATTTCTTGAACTTGATAACTGTACTTAAGGTGTTTCCATAAGAGAATATCCTTGTTCTTAGGAAATGTACACAGAAGTATTATGTGATTAAGGGGCATGATATATACAATCTACTCTCAAATGTTTAGAAAATAGATGGATAGGCATATAGAGGGTTAAGAGACAAAGAGAGAAAGAAAGAGAGAGAAAGGGAGAGGGAAAGAGAATGAATCAGCAAATGTGGCAAAATGTTAAAACTGGTAGATCTGGGTATCTGAGAAATATATGTAGAGTTTTCTATACAGGTTTTGCTTTATTTTCATAACTCTCTTGTAAGTTTGAAATTATTTCAAATTAACAAGTTTAAGGAAATAAAAGTAAGTCAGCCTAGTATTGGTTCAAGAATTTATCATCTAATACGTGTATTTTGAATGTGCAAACAAATAGAAATGTTTTTATAAACAAAGTTGAAGATAAATTATTAATAATTTTCATATAAGTATTATGAACTAAATACCTGAATAAAAATTCTCACTTCCACTATTGTAGATAGTACTACACACTACTCTATTTTAGAAAAACAAAGATTTTAGAAAATGTAAACAGGAAAGACAGGTTCATTGGGAAAACAACCCTAGGTCCTTGGAAGCCTTGCCTTTCCCTACAAATAATAATTTTTCTTATAATTCCAATTCCAATTCAGAAGTGCTATGGAAATAATGTTTATGATTCGGGATCACTAAAATCTGTCAAGGAAACAAATTTTTATTGCAGCATTTTTCTTAAAACTACTTATGACACAAACTTTGATTCGAACCAGCTCCCAAACTAAGATATTTACAAAAATGGATTTTAATGTAGCTGTTTTTTATGTCACTTATGCAAATGTTGCTTGAATTACACATATTATACACCCATAGGTGTGTGTATGTGTGTGTGTATTCATTTTAATGCAAAAAAAAGGTCCATTATGATGGGGATGCAAAGACCAGGCAAAAGAGGATGGCAGTGTCTTAGAGACAGAAGAAAAGGTAGTTGCAAGATCCTTCTCCCTGCACGCACTCTGGGCATGTTTTAATATAACTTGGCCGATACCTCCAGCTCCTGATTTACAACACAGATGTTAGGTTAATCACCTGTGGACAAGAATCCTAAAGCAAACCAGTCCAACTGTCAGCTTCATTAAGCACTTTCAATCAGGAAATCTGTGGCAATGTATTACTGAATCCTTTACCTGCTTATAAGCCCCAAATGCTTGGACCTTCCCGTCAACTGGGAGTAAGCTAGCGAAAGGAAGAAAATGAACAGGAAAGCATCTGGCATTTCATATTCTCCTTTTAAACTTTGTCATTTTTCTTGGTGTAAACAAGAATTTATGGGTCTGAAGAGAGAGGAGGAGAGAAAAAACAACCACCTTTAGAAGTCTTTCTGTGTCCTTTGTTCTTGAGCTCTATGCAGCATTGGGAAAAAATGACATAAAATAAATTAAAAATCTTAATCAGAATTTATTTTAAAAATTCAAGTATAATATAAAGGGCCGATAATGGAGGACAGATGCCATATCTGGCAAAAGGTGCCTAATGGAAAAAAAGAGGCAAAATGTTAAGTGAGGACAGTACCATAGGAATAGCTGGAGATTAGTTCCTAAATACATTTGTCACTGAAGATATCATTTTAGCAAGCACATTTCTGATGTATGATGACAGAGAATAGATTACAGTAAGTAAGATGACTTTCAACTCTACTCACAAATTTAAGAAAATCCTAAGGGATTATAAACTGGCAGCTGTTTGTGAACATGAAATGCTAATGTTCACAACTATAAATTTTTTATACATAACCATAAAATATATGAAGGTATTAGGTTCTTTTCTAATGGAATAGATGTAGGATTTTTGTGTATGATAGATGATTAAAATTTAGAGATTACACGTTAAAATCCACTGATAAGTACACCTTTGGCCATATGAAATATGTCTGGATAGTTCCATCTCAAAGTACTTACATGGGTAAACACATAATTGTAGAGGAGAAGAAGGAATGTTTTACCTGAAATGAAAATCTTAGTAAATAGAGCACTCTAAAAAAAAAGAGAGAAAAAGATTCTTAATCCTACTGTATGCTACTAAAGTTTTAAACAATGTAGTGGAAGCATGAAGAGAGATTTACCTATTGAGAAAATTATTTTGAACACATTGATTCTTTAAAAAAATCCTTTTGAAGCCTTAACTAAAGGTGGAAGGGGGGTGTATTAGTCAAGGATCTCTAGGGAACCAGAACCAAAAGGAGTTACCTGTAAATATAAGATTTTATAAGGGTGTCTAACACAACTGCAGCGATACACAAGTCCAACTTCTATAGGGCAGGCTACAAGCTAACAGCTCTGAGGAAGGACTCAGTGAAGGTCTCCTCTCAGGAGAGGCTGACTGGCTGAAGCAGAGAGAGAGATTCTCTCTTCTGACTTCTCATTTAAAGCCCTTAGCTGATTTGATTAAATGTCACTAATTGTGGAAGATACTCCCCTTGGCTGACTGCAGATGTAATCAGCCATGGATACAATCAAGGTGCTGATGATCCAAAAAATCAATCTTCTGGTTAATTAACCAGTCATGAAATGTCCTTGAAGTAATGGTTAGGCCATGCTTGCTAGCCCAGACAACTGGGCACCATCACCTAGCCAAGGTGACACATGAATGCAAACCACAACAGAAGGGAAGCACCCCATTCAATTATTTTTAGTACAGAACCTTATTTTGGGAAAATGTGCTGGGGATGTAGGAAGTAAAACTTAGATAATGACAGCAACAATCGCCAGTAATAACCATTTTGAAATTGGAAGTAATCACCATGGAAGAGAGTACTAGGGATCATTAATGTTTCTTTCTGGAGATGGATGGACCATCAGTGCCAATAATGATGTTTGAAAACCAAGAACACATGGAACACAAAGTCTACAAGAGTCTAGTGGCTAATATGAGTACAAACGGATAGGTTCACAGAAGCCATGCAACCAAATCAAAGGTGAAAAAACACAACCTTCTTTTTGAAACTAAAAATACTCATGCAGGGACTTCTGGGGAGATGGTGGAATACATAGGCTGAGCTCACCACCGCTCCAAGGGACAACTAGGAAAACAAAAGAAAAATGACTGGAACAGCAATTCCAGGGTGCAAGTCACTTGAGAGGGTCTTCTACACTATACAGGGAGATCCCAGAATAAAAAGCTGAGAAACTGAGAAGCAGAAAGAGGGGTGAGTGGGCTCCACTAGGATTCTACTGGGGATAAGAGGCCACACCCAGAAAAGTGCTTGCCCCCACAGCAGCTAGCTTGGGATATCAGCCCCATCAGCTCCACAGCCCAGAGCTCCTGTGGGGAACTGAAACGCCAGTAAATTTGCTTTTCCTGCTCATAGAGCCCATCCTGTCAGCACATAGAGCCCACCATTTCTCTTTCCATTTCGGGGCCTGGAGCCCTCAGGACTGCATGGATAGGGAAACAGGGATAAGAAAGCAAGTCATACTGCACCTGCAGCCCCACAATCTGTGGAGCACTTCCCCACAGCCCTCCCCATGGTGCTCTCTGCTACTCCCCCGTGCTGCACACTGCACCCCACTTCCCTGCACACCACCCCCTGTGCACCCACACACAACCCCACACAGCACTCCCTGTGCCTTGGGCACCTGGGCCAACCTCACATTCTGTGTATCCACACACCCATCTGCCTTGTGCCCTGTCCCATGCCCCACCCACCCGTGCCCCAGGTCCTGCTCCCTGTCCCATGCACCCGTACAACTGTGCACCTCGCATCACACCCCACGTCACATCCCATGCCCCTGCACCATGCACCGTTACTTCACCCCACAGCTACACTCCACCTACCCACCCCAATGGTCTGTGCCCCACCCCACAGCTGCCCCATGTTGTGCATTGCCACACCCACCTTGTGCCCACCCTGCTAGTTGCCCCCTGCCGAACTCCATGCCACTCCCCATGCCCCTGTACCATGCCTATCACCTGTCATTGCTGGAAGAAAATGGAAAGTGCAGTCTGGCAAACTGCCAATATATCTAGCTTCAAACAGTTCCTCAAATAATGTTATATCCCCTGCATGAGACTGGGCCTTGGTTTGGCAGAGAATTATTGAAGAAATAGGTGCAGAAGGAGACTTCAGTACAAATCCAAGCAAATACAAACCCTTAAAAGACTGAGGAAATCAACTTCCAAAACAACCATATTAAGATAATCAAATGCCTCAAAACCAACAGAAAATCACAAAACATATGAAGATGCAGGCAGATATAGCCCAGCAAAATGACCAAATTAAAATTTTAGAGGAGACACACAACTAATCAAAGATGATCATACAACTCTCCTAAATAAATTCAATGGGTTGCCTAATGACATATAGAATATTGAGAAGACACTAGCAGAGCATAAAGAAGAATTTGAAAGAACAAGTAGAAAAACACCAGATATCACAGAGATAAAAGATACTGTAAACCAAATTAAAAATATACAAGAGGCACACAACAGTAGATTTGCAGAGGCAGAAAAAAGAATACATGAACTATAGGACAGAACAATTGAATTTGAATGCACAAAAGAACAAATGACAAAAAAAGATGTAAAATTTTGAATTGGATCTCAAGGAAATGATGGACAACATGACATGTACATATATAAGAACTATCTGTGTCCAGAAGGAGAATATAAGAGTAAAGGGTAGGCGATAATGGGGGAAAATGTCCCAATCCTTATAAAAGACATAACTATGCAAACCAAAGAAGCACATTGATCCCCAAATATTATAAATCCATATAGGCCTCTTCTAAGACACATGCTAATCAGTTTGTCAAATGTTGAAGAGACGCAAAAGTCCTGAAAGAAGCAACAGAAAAGTGATCCATGCATACAAGGGAAACCACATAAGATTGATTTCAGACTACTCAGTGGGCACCATGGAGGTGAGAAGGCAGTGGTATGATAAATTTAAGATCCTGAAAGAGAAAGACTTCCAGCCAAGAATTCTTTATCTAGCCAAATTGTCCTTCAAAATTAAGAGATAGATTAAAATTTTCACAGACAGACAAAGATTGGGGGAATCTGTCAAGAAGAAATTGGTCCTACAAGAAACACTAAAGAGAGTTCTGTTAGCTGAAAAAAGAAACAGGAGAAGAATGCCTGGAGGAAGGCACAGAATTGCAGAGTACCAGTAAGGGTAACATAAAGGATAAAAAGAGAAAGAGAGAAAATAATATATAGATCTGACAAATCAAAACTAAAGTATAAGATGGTAGATTCAAGAAATGCCTTTACCATAATAACTATGAATGTTAACAGCCTAAACCCACCAATTAAAAGATACAGATTGGCAGAGTGGATTTGAAAATATGATCCATCTAGGTATCATGCTTACAAGAAACTCATCTTAGACCCAAGGATACTAATAGTTTGAAAGTGAAAGGATGGAAAAAGATGTTCCATCCAAGTATAGCCAAAAGAAAGCAGAAGTAGCTACAATAATATCAGACAAAATAGACTTTAAAGAATAGATGTCATAAGAGACAAAGAAGGACACTACATATTAATAAAAGGGGCAATTCATCAAGAAGAAATAACAATCATAAATGTGTATGTTCTCAATCAAGGAGCTCCAAAGTACATGATGAAAACATTGGCAAAACTGAAGGGAGGAATAGACATTTCAACAATAACAGTGGGAGACTTCAATACACCACTCTCCTCTATAGATAGAACAAGCAGACCAAGGATCAAGAAGGACATAGAAAACTTAAACAATCTGATAACTGAATTAAAGCTGACAGATATATATAAAACTTTACATCTCCCCCAAAAGAATATACATTCTCTTCTAGTGCTTAGGGAATGTTCTCCAAGACAGATTATATGCCGGGGCACATAACTGGTCTTTATAAATTTTAAAAGATTGAAATTATTCAAAGCATTTTCTCTGATTACAACAGAATGAAGCTGGAAATAAATAATCAACAAAGAACCAGAACTTTCACAAATATACGGGGATTAAATAATGTACCCTTAAGCAATCAGTGGGTCAAAGAAGAATTTGCTAGAGGAATAGGTAAATATTTGGAAATGAATGAAAATGAGAATACAACATATCAGAACTAATGGGACGTGACAGGCAGAGCTGAGAGGGTATTTATTGCCCTAAATGCCTTTATTAAAAAAGAAGAAAGAACAATAATTAAGGACTTAACAACTCACCTGGAGGAGCTAGAGAAATAACAGCATACTAAACACAAAGCAAATCGAAAAAGAGAAATAACAAAGATTAAAGAGGAAATAAATGAATTGAAGATCCAAGAAGCAATAGAAAGAATTGATAAAACCTAAAGTTGGTTCTTTGAGAAAATCAATAAAATAGATGTACCCCTAGCTAGGCTTGAAAAGGAAAAAAAAGAGAGAGGATGCAAATAAACAAAATCAGTAATGAGAAGGGACCTGAAGAAATAAAAAAAAAATGTTATAAGAGGATAATATGAATAACTATATGCCAAAAAAAAACAAGGCAACTTACAGGAAGTGGACAAATTCCTAGAAATATGTGAACAAGCTAGACTGACTCGAGAATAAATAGATCTCAACAAATCAACGACAAGTAAAGACATTCAATCAGTAATAAAAATCTTCCTACAAAGAAATGCCCAGGGCCAGATGGCTTCACAGGTGAATTTTATCAAACATTCCAAAATGAACTAACACCAATCCTGCTCAAGCTCTTCGAAAAAAATCAAGGAAAAAGGAACACTACCTAACTCAATTTATGAAGCTAACATCACTGGGTAAAGATGCTACAAGAAAGGGAAACTAAAGGCCAATCTCCCTAATGTATATAGATGCGAAAATTCTCAAAAAATATTTGCAAATCAAATCCAACAACGCATTAAAATAATTATACCCAACAACCAAGTGGGGTTTATACCAGGAATGCAAAGGTGGGCTAACACAAGAAAATCAATCAATGCAATACAGCATATTAATAAATTGAATGGGAAAAATCACATGGTCAGCTTGATTTATGCCCCAAAAAAATTCATCCTTTTCTGATGAAAACAATTCAAAAGTTAGGAATTGAAGGAAACATCCTCAATATGATAAAGGGAATCTGTGTATAACCTATAGCCAGCAACATACACAACAGAGAGTGTCTGAAAGCCTTCCCTAAGATTGGGAATAAGACAAGGATGTCCTCTGTCACCACTATTATTCAACAGTTTATTAGAAGTTCTAGCTAGAACAATCAGGTAGGAAAAAGAAGTAAAAGGCATCCAAATAGGAAAGGAAGAAGTAAAATATTCATTTTTTGCAGATGGCGTGACACTATACTTGAAAAATCCTAAGACATCTATAATAAAGCTACTTGATCTAATAAACAAATCCAGCAAAGTGGTTTGATACAAGACTAATGTATAAAAATAACATTTTTTAAGGCAATGACCTAAGTGAGGAGACAAGGAAAAAATTCCATTCAAAATAGCAACTAAAGTATCAAGTATCTAGGAATAAACTAACTAGGCATATAAAGGATGTGTACATAGAAAACTACATAACATTGCTAAAATAAATTAAAGATTTAAATAGGTGGAAAGACATTCCCTGCTCATGGGTAGGAAGGTCATATGTAATAAGACGTCAATGCTACCCAAATTGATCTACAAATAAAATGCAATACCAATCAAATCAATTCAACACAATACCAATTGAAGCTCCCACAAACTACATCGAAGACTTTGAGAAACTAGCTATCAAATTCATTTGGAAGAGCAAGAGACCTCAAATACCTAAAAATATCCTAAAAATGAAGAACCAAGTGAGAGGATTAACATTTCCTGATTTTAAGGTTTATTACAAAGCCATAGTGGTCAAATCAGCATAGTACTTGTACAAAGATAGTACTGACCAACAGAATTGAATTGATAGTGTGAGATAGACCACCAAATCTACGGTCAATTGATCTTGAATGAAGCCCCCAAATTCACTGACCTGGGAGGGAATATTATTTTTATCAATTGGGCATGGAAAAACTGTGTATTAATAGCCAAAAGAATGAAATACGATCCTTACTTTACATCCTATACAAAAATTAGCTCAAAGAGGATCAAAGACCTAAATATAATAACCAGTACCATAAAATTCCTAGAAGAAAATGTAAAGAAACATCTTTAAGACCTAGTAATGGGAGACAGCTTCCTAAAACTTTACACCCAAAGCACAAGCAAGGAAAGAAAAGATAGATAAATGTTAACTCCTCAAATCAAATGCTTCTGTGCCTCAAATGACTTTGTCAAAAAGGTGAAGAGGAAGCCAACTGAATGGGAGAAAATATTTATAAATTACATATCAGATATAGGTTTGACATACTGTATACATACAGAAATCATACAATTTGACAAGAAAAGAGCAAATAGCCCAATTATAAAATGGGCTAAAGATATGAAAAGACATTTTTTTTTGAAGAGCAAATACAGACACTTACTTTCATTATCTATAAGGAAAATGTAGATCAAGACTGCAATGTGTTATCACCACACACCTATGAGAATAGCTGCTACTAAACAGACAGGAAAATACAAATGTTGGAGAAAATGTGGAGCACTGATGCACTGCTGGTGGGAATGTTTAATGTTACAGCCACTATGGAAGACAGTTTGGCAATTCCTTAGAAAACCAAGCATTGATTTGCCCTAAGATCTGGCAATACCACTATTTATATACTCAGAAGAGCTAAAAGCACTTTCACAAACAGATAACTGCACACCAATGTTCATAGCATTATTCACAATTGCCAAAAGATGGAAACAATCCAAGCACCCATCAACAGGCAAGTGGATAAACAAAATGTGATATATACAAATGATGGAATATTATATAGCAGTAAGAGAAAATGATGTCCTGAAGCATAGGACAACATGAATGATCCTTGAGGACATAATGCTGAGTGAAATAAGCCAGACACAAAAGAACAGATACTGTATGATTTCACTATTATGAACTTAATAAAGGTAAACTCACAGGCTTATAAAGAGAATATAGGGGACCTAGAGACACAAAGAAGCTAGAGATGGGTGAACGGTTAGTCAATGAGATTGAATTTAAATGTAAGGGAATGGACAGAAGTGAAGTTAGCTCATTAGTGGGTTATAAGTAATATTTCCATATTGAAGGTAGTCATGATTGAGAGGGGTTGTATATCCCATGTACCCCATTGCTTAACATTACAAATACAAATAAGTTCTTGCATGAACTACTTCAAAGGTATGAATTTTGTACAAAGCGTACAGAATAGGAGGCTCTGGGGGAAAACTAGTGCTGCAGGCTGTGGTTTATATTTAACAGAAGACATCAACAATACCACAGCAATACCAGCGGTAAATAACTGGGGGGGGGGAGGGCCAAGAGTTAAGGGTAGGTTTGGATTTTCTTTTTGATGAGGGTGTGTTTATCAGTTATTTTTCTCTTTGGAGCAATGAAAATTGTCTAAAATTGAGAGTGTTGATGATTGTACAACTAAGTGATGATAACTTGAGACATGGATTGCTGACTGTGGACATTACACTTGATGCCTAATGGAAAGAGGTGGCTGAAGGATACATTGAGAAGTAGAATGGCAAACTGTAGTGTATACATATGATCAAATACTGTGTGGCTACAGAAAGGAACAAAGTCATGAGGCATGTAATGAAGTGAATATATCTTGGGGACATTATGTGATGCAAAATAAGCCAGAAACAAAAGAACAAATACTGTATGGTCGCTTTTAGAAAATACTTATAAGAAAATTGGGACCTTGTGCTGGTTTGAAAGGATGTATGTATTCTAAAAAGCCATGTTTTAATCCTAATCCCATTTTGTAAATTTGTAATTCCTATTCAGTACTGTATGTTTGAATCTGTAATTAGATAATCTCCCTGGAGATGTAACTCAATCAAGAGTGGTTGTTAAACTGGATTAGGTGGAGATATGTCTCCACCCATTTGGGTGGGTCTTGATTAGTTTACTGGAATCCTATAAAAAAAGGAAACGTTTTGGAGAATGCAACAGATTTCTCAGAGAGCAGAAAATGACATAGCCACAAGAAGCAGAGAGTCTACCAGCCAGCAACCTTTGGAGATGAAGAAGGAAAACCCCTCCTGGGAGCTTCATGAAACAGGAAGCCAGGAGAGAAAGCCAGCAGATGATGCCTTGTTTGCCACATGCCCTTCCAGATGAGAGAGAAACTCTGACTGTGTTTGCCATGTGCCTTCTCACTTGAGAGAGAAACCCTGAATTTCATCAGCCTTCTTGAACCAACGTATCTTTCCCTGAATGCCTTAGATTGGACATTTCTATAGACTTGTTTTAATTGGGGCATTTTCTCAGCCTTGGAACTGTAAACTAGCAACATATTAAATTCTCCATTTTAAAAGCTTCTCTGTTTCTGCTATATTGAATTCTGGCAGCTGGCAAACTAGAACAGACCTAGATTGTAAGCTTTTATAGCAGTCACATTTAGTCTGGAGCTGTAAATGTTATTTCTAGATTTTGAGGTACAGTGCTATATATATATATATATAACCTGGTATCTCCCTGGAACTTTGGCTACCTGTATGACAACTAAAACTCAGAGTTAGAGTTCTACAGCTCTGAAAGTCAACACTACTACATACGACTGTTAAAGAATGCAAAAAAGAAATTAGCCTTCAATTAGATATAAGAACAAAGCTGATCTGGTTGGTACTAAGGTAAATCAGGGGTGAGAATAACATTGCTGGTATTTTAGAACTTAACCTACTGTATGAAACCAAAGGAAGAGAGGTGTAGGTTGCCCAAAACCTAAATTTTCTGTAGCACATAATCTAACTCAACTTGTATATATAGCTCATTTAAAAAACCCAAACAAATGGAGTCCATTATGTATGGCTTAATATAATACTCAGATACATCCCAGAGTATTTCTGAGCAGATAATTAAAAAGTATTGACAAAGTCCCTTGAGAGATGGGAGAAAAAAATATGGAACCATTGAGCTTTACCACCAGAGAAACCCTTGATACTGTCTCAAACATTTTAGGGACATCCAAGTCAATAGGCAAGCCATTAATCTTGATTCTTGTTCTCATTAGGCCTATTTGTGTAGTGGAGAAGCTAAGTATACCTGTAGTTATGCCTAAAAGTTGCTTCCAGAAAACCTTTTCTGTTGCTTACATGTGGCATCTCTCTCTCTCTAAACCCAACTCTGGAAGTAAAATCATTACCTTCCCCACTAGGTAGGAATTACATCTGGACATGAAAGTCTCCCTGGTAAGTGCAACATGACTCCCAGCAAAGAGCTTGGCACTGGCACCATGGGACTGGCAATGTTATCCTGAACATGAGGGGGGAAATAAATGTAACAAATAATGTATTAATATCTAAGAGAGTTCAAATAGAGTCCAGAGGGTATTGTGGAGGCTACGCTTATGCTAGCTTCAGCTAAATATTGCTAATTATCTGGGTTTGCCAAACCCCAACCAAAGCCATTCCAGTCAACCCTAAAGAACACCGAGGACTTTATCTGAGATTCTACAAAGGTTGCACACACTAAGAGTACTTTGCAGGAAACTACAACCTCTAGATAGTTTCCTAGACCAGAAAACTCCTGAAATCCAGAGAGGATAGCCTCTGCAAGAACAACAACTAGTTCTATCCCCTGTCCCATAGTACTGATACCCCTTTCCAACATGAAAAAATTAGAAGCAACATAACACATAAACCCCTAAAGATTTGGAGAAGGATCAAAGGAGAAGGGGGAGTTATAGGAGAGAAGACAGGATTTCACAAATGAGTGTGACTGCTGACTCATATTGATATTTCTTTCAGTCTTCAATGTCTTGGAGCACCTAGAAGGAAAACCCTAAAACTGTGGAACTGTAACATATACCAAATTCTGAAATATGTTCCAAAATTACTTGATACAATATACTTTGAAATGTATTGCCCTTTTGTGTATATGTTATATTTCACAATTAAAATTTTTTTTAAAAATCATAAATTCATTCAGGCACTATTATGATGCTTATGAGCATGGGTTTTGAAATCAGATATATATAGACTTACATTCTGGCTCTATCTTATATGACATATGATCTTAGATAAATCATTTCACTTTCTGAAGCTATTTTTTTCAGCTGTGAAAGTGGTATAATATTGTCAGCTCACAAAATGACTATGGGAATGAAGTCAATAACATTTGAAGAAATATTTCACAAAGTGCTTACCACATATAGTCAACAAGTAATTTAACTATACTTACTGAGCCATTACTATATGTAAACTTCGGGAACAATCTTCAGAGGTTTCATGTGAAATGTCAGCTACAAATCCAAGATTGACTAATATGGCTTGAAAATATAGATAAACACAGCAGTTTTTTGAAGAAGTAAGCCGTACACCAGGTCTGTGGAAGTTTAGCAGTAATTAGCATAAACCACACATTTATTTTATTAAGGTAAAATTATGCCTTGAATATCTTAAGTTAGAGACGTGTGCTTTCTAGTTTTTAGGTTTCTATTAACACTATTGAAAGACTTATGCTGCCCAAGGAGAACCGCATCTGTTAACCTGAAGGAAGGGAATACTGGAGACAGGAGTTTTCCTCCAGTTCACATAGCATACCAGGTTATTTACGTATTTCAGTGTTAATCAAAGGCTTGAACTTCAAATAGCTACAGCAGGCAAATGGTCATTCCCAAACTTTGGAAAATTAGAGGCTAAAGAGATATTATTTAGGGAAACACAAACATGTATTTTTCATTTTTACCCCAGGGGAAGATAAAGTTCTCATCAATGCTGAATGTGAGCAATATCTAGGAGTACGCAGTGTCTGCAGACTTTCTCTGAAATAAAGTCATTAAGTGCAGAGATTTTTTTGCCTAAGTTATACATTAATAATAATGCGACGTCTAAATGTAAAAGGGATGTGGTATGTACAAAATTAACTTTTCCACAACATTAAAGACTCCAACTTCCATATATATCAGCAGCTGTACTCTCATCCCATCCATGTCTTAGAGAGATTCTGCCTCTGATCCTATCATGTAAAATTAATACGCCTCTGTGAAGCTTCTTTATACTGTATCTTTGAATAATTGCACTTTTAGTTTGATCTTTGTTTTTATATTCCTAACAAAGAAGCATTATGATAGATAAAGATATCTGTTGTAACAAAATAGCATAGAAACATCAAGCATGAAACCCCAACATTGGCTGGAAAACCCAAAATTATTTTAAAATACACATATTTTAAAATAGCAACTAATAGGACAATAAGGCAACTTTCAGGTATAAAATGTTCAATTTGTTTAATTCACCCACGTCATTCATTAAGTATTGCACATACTTCTACTGAACCCACATTTGACTACTATTTCTTCCTATAATGAAGCTACACGAATAACATTGTATTTTCTTAAAAGATAAAGAAAATTATGTACAAAATGAACAAAGTTTTACTTAGAAAAATGTTTTTAGGATACTTTTGGTTATCTTTCATTTGTTTAATGACCTCTTCTGGTCATGTCATTAATGATATAAACTAACTTGAAACAACATTTAAAACTCAGCCTAGAAATAGAAGTCAATAGTGGATTGATTTGTATACCACAGAAATATATTTTTAAACTTAATTCATTCCTGTGGGTGTGAACCCATAACAAATAAGACCTTATGAGGATCATAAGGTGTGGCCAATTGATTCAGGATGAGTTTAAATCATATTATTTTAAAAAATATTTGTATTGACAAATCTTCACACCATATACAGTCCACATATAGTGTACAATTAACATCTCATAACATCATCAGATAGTTGTGTATTCATCACCATGATCGCCTTTAGAACATCTGCATCACTCCAGAAAAAGATATAAAAAGAAAAAAGAAAAATAATCTTATATTATATTAATATAATATTAATTATATTATCCCATATCCCTTACCTACCCTCTCATTGGCCACAATACTCATTGGGTATTTCAATCTACCCAATTAATTTTACACCTCATCCCCTCTATTATTTATTTATTTATTATCCATATTTTTTTCACTCAACTGTCCACACACTGGATAAAAGGAGCATCAGACACAAGGTTTTCACAGCCACACGATCACACTGTAAATGACTGTATATCAGTAAACAATCGACTTCAAGAATCAAGGCTCAACAGTTTCATGTACTTCCCTCCAGCCATTCCAATATATCATAAATCTACAAGGGATATCCATATAATGCATAAGAATAGTCTCCAGGATAATCTCTTGAATCTGTTTGAAATCTTAGTCACTGAAACTTTATTTTATCTCATTTCTCTCTTCACCCTTTTGGTCACAAAGGCTTTCATAATCCCATGATACCAGGTCCTGATGAGTTCCGGGAGTTCTGTCCCATGTTGCCAGGGAGATCTACACGGAGTCATGTCCCATGTAGGGTGGAGGGCAGTGAGTTCACCTCCAAATTGGCTTGGAGAGAGAATCCCACATCTGAGTAACAAAAGGGGTTCTCTGGGGGTAACACCTAAGTGTTATAAGTAAGCTTAGCCTATCCTGTGCTGGCATAAGTTTCATAGGGACGAACCCCATGATCAAAGGCTCAGCCAAATGATTTTGCTGTCCCCACTTCTTGTGAGAATATCAGGAATTCTCCAAATGGGGAACTTGAATATTTCCTCCCTTCTTTCCGGTTCCCCAATACTTCTTGATTCACTGCCGAAACTGAAGAACTTACAGAAAAGGCCATAGTGAGAAGATCAAAGAGAGGAGCAAGTGGAAAGTGAACAGAACCCAGAGGAGAAAGGAAAAGTTGCCACATGTACATTGCCATGTACTGGAAAAGCCAAGCACCCAAGAACCACCAGCAGCCTGCCCCAGAACACCACAGTCTTCAGGAAGAAAGTACTGCCTTGCTGACACATTGATTCTGGACATCTTCTAGCCTCAAAACTTTGAGTCAATAAATTCCCATTTAAGTCAACCCATTTCATGGTATTTCTCATTGCAGATTGACAAAAATCTCTAATTAAATAAAAGAAGTTGCAAACAGAATGCGGACTTGCAGTATTCTTTTTTCTCCAAATGGAACAGGCACATAGAAAATTCTTGACAAATTTAAAACAATTCTAGACAGCGTTGGTTGCTAGGCACTATGCTGGATGTTGAGAAAGTCTAAGTTAAGTAAAATAAAATCAAGCATTTTATTTGGCTTACTATAAACATTTTATGAATTCACTGAATAATATCTTATGAAAGCATATTATTATACTCTGCAAAAAAAGATACTAAACTAAAAATTAACTGAAATGCATGGAAGAACATTTCTCTTTCTTAATTTATTTTGTAATGCAATATATATTTTAGCACTTACCATTATCTTACATTTATTTTTATTCTTTTTTATCTTGCATTTATTTTTAAGACCTCAGTTTTGCAGCATTCTATATGTGAACACCAACTAACAATTAAGCGATTATGTTATAATCAAGTCAAGGGGGCTCCTTGACATTTTAAAATCATTTTTTTTAATATTTAGTGCCACCTGAGTGTACAGATTTTAGTTCTTTGAAAATAAGTGTGATAAAAATGAAAATATAAAAGAATATTACATTATTTGAATATATAAACATTCAAAGAATATTATATTCTTTGAAAAGAACTAATATTTCTTCTTATATAAACTGAGGGTTCTGGCATTCTGTTATTTGATTTGTTGATTTCAAAGCCTTGATTCAACATTCTAATACATTTTTTCATTTATTAAACATAGTTATTAAGATCCTTTATGTGTCTGTTTATAAATCCATGCACACACACATATATAATATTAAAGAGCTGCTAAAAACACATGAATAAGCTATGCTTTCTATTTTAAAGGCCAACATTTTTGGAACATTTATTTATAATGAGATAATACTAAAGAATTTTAAAATATTATATATACTTAGTGTGAAATACATTATGTCTGAAAGAAAATATTAATGGGGGATATAAACAACAATAACCAATGCAACTCTTAAAAAGCACTTGAGTCTCTCTACTGGCATATAGGTACATTTTAGTAAAATTAACATGTAACCAAGACGGTGTGTTCTTTATTCTCTCTTCCAAATGGAAACAAAATTTAATAGACATCAATACTTAGCATATAACCAATATATTGTTATTGATTAAGTACCAAGGAATTTAACAATAATTAGAAAATGCTAGTGAGACTATTAGTGGGTCTTCAACCAAGTCAATCATTTTAAGTTATGTTCAGCATCAAGGATTGCCTTCCTTCCTTCAGAATAGGATTTCCTTCCATAAAAAGTTTTTTTCTACAAAAAATGAATTTTCATATCTATTTGTATACTCTATTGAAAAGGATATTAAGCATTCTTATTGATCATTTATGATTATAACTAGTCATTATGATACTTATAATAGTATGAATTATGTTTTAATAATGTTGAAGAATTCAAAAACTTTTAATTTCCAGTTATTTTATTTAATGACATCTTTTGAATTCTTAAGCTTTTTTTTAAAACTTCCACTGAAATGAATAATGGCATAAAATTGTCTCCCTCCCCACACCCTATGGATGATCAAAACCATAAAACATTTGAATTTGATTTTCTTGTCTTGTTTTTCCAAAAGGTTTTCTTATATATACATAAAGTCATTGAATTAAACCCCTCAGAGAACCTTCTCTCTTTTCTGATGTGTCAAGACCTAGTGGAGTCAAGGCTTTCACCAGTCCCCGTAGGTATGAGGCCACTCCCTCCATGGTGTCAGTAGAGGCCACAAGGTGAGGAAGGAGTGATGAGGCACTATTGTCCCTCCCATGCCCAGATGTAAGGAAGAGTGCATTCAACCTTGGGGTTAGACGGAGGCTTAGTGGGGAACCTTAATGAGGCAGCATCCACCTCCCCTGATGGAATGCTTTCAAAGGAGAGCTGCTAAAACAGAAGATTTAAATAAAATATGTCATTTTATCCTATACCTCATGTCCAGCTTTCAACAAAAAATGACAAGGTACGCTAAAAGGCACAAAAGCACAGTTTGAAAAGACAAAGCAGGCAACAGAACCAGACTTAGATATAGCTGGAATGTTAGACTTATCAAACCAGGAATTTAAAATAACTATGATCAATAATTCCAAGGTTTCTACTTGAAAAGTTGGCAAAATGCAGGAACAAATGGGTAATGTATGCAGACAGATAGGAACTCCAAGAAAGAATCAAAAGGAAATGCTGGAAATAAATATCACTTCGATAAAAATGAAGAATGCCTTAGATGGGTTCATCAGTAGACTGGACAAGGCCATGGAAAGAATAAGTGAGCTTGAAGATATATTAGTAGAAACTTCCAAGAGTGAAATACAAAGAAAAAAAGGAGAATTAAAAAGAATAGACTATCTAAGCACTGTGGAACAGTTAGAAAGGGCCTCACATATGCATAATTAGAACATCAGAAAAAGAAGAAATAGAGAAAGGAATATAAGGAGTATTTGAAATAATAATGAATGAGAATTACCAAAAATTAATGCAGCACAAAACCACAGATCCCAGAGGTTCGAAGAACATCAAGCAGGATAAATACTGAGAAATCTACACCCACACCTATCATATTCAAACTTGAAAGAAGCTAGAGGATAAAAACATCAAACACAGGAAGGAACAAGGATAAAAATTATATTGGGTTTCCCTTCAGCAATTGTATAAGCAAGAAGATAGTGGAGTGAAATATCAAGTGTCCAAAAAAAAAAAGGATACCAGTCTAAAATCCTGTATCCAGCAAAATTATCCTTCAAAGTTAAAGGAAAAATAAGACTCTCAGACATACAAAAATTGGGTGCACTTGTCACTTGTAGATCTGCCTTCAAGAAAGGTTAAAAAGATGTTCTTCAGAGACAAGCAAAACTAACTGATATATCACATAACAATTTGTTCAGAATACTAACAACAATATATTCAGTGATTTTTAGCTTATAAATAATGAAATAAATCACAGCAATGCTATAAGGCTCAGAAGAAGGCACTGGGAATTCTCTATTGTAAAGAACCGGCACTACCTATAAAGCAATATATTGATATTTGAAAGTAAACTTGTTGGTTGTAAATTTATACTGCAGACTACCAGAGCAGCCATGCTAAAAAAATTAAGAATATAATTGGTACGCTGAGAAAATAGAGAAAATGAAATCATATGAAATGCTGACATAGAACCAGAGAAGGCAGAAAAAGAGTGGAAGACAAAAATAACAAGGATAACAAATGAAAATAGTTACACATATGGTAGCTACTACACCAACTATATCACAATTACTTTAAATGTGAAGCATCTCAATGTATCAATTAAAAGAGAGAGACCATCGAAGGATTTTTACAATATGATCTGATGATATGTTGTCTACAGGAAACCCACTTTAAATATAAAGATATAGATAGATTAACAGTAAAAGAAAGGAGATGGATATACCATGTTACCACTGACTAAAAGAAAGCTAGAGTAAATACATTAAATTCAGACAAAGCATGTTTTCTAGCCAGGGAAATTGTCAAGAGAAAAGAGCCATTATATAATAAAGGGGTCAATTTTCCAAGACATAACAAACTTTAATGTGTATATACCTAACTACAGAGTATCAAAACACATGAGGCAAACTGTTGGAACAGCAAGAAGAAATAGAAGAATCCACTATTTTCGAGACCTCAGTAGTGATTGGTGCTGCCTACCAGTAATTGACATATCCAGCAGGTAAGAAATCAGTAAGATATCGTTGAAATGAATGGTACCATAAATCAACAGGGTCTAATCAATATTTATAGAATACTGTAAACAACAACAGCATAACACACATATTCTCAAACACATATGGAACACTGACCAAGAGAGACCACATTGTAGACCATAAAATACAACTGAACAAATTTAAAAATATAGAAATCATACCAGGTATACTCTCATGCCACAGTAAAATTAAACTAGGGATCAATAACAGAAAGATAGAAAGAAAACGTAAAAACATTTGGAGATTAAATAATATAGTTCTAATAACACATTGAGTCATAGAAGTCTCAAGAAAAATTTAAAAACCCTTGATAAATCAAAATGGAATGCTAACAATGTGCAAGTAATCCAAAGGAAGTCTGGATAAAGAATATATAGAAACAAAAAACAGAGACAACAAACAGAAAAAAATGGAATAAAATGGTAGACTTATGCTGTAGCATATCAGTACTTGTATTAAATATAGTCATAATACACAAATTAGAAAACAAAGATTGGCAGAGGGGATAAATAACATGAATTGGCTATTTGCTATCTATATGAAACATTTCAAATATAGTAGGCTAGTCAAGAGTAAAAGATATAAAAAGATATGCCATGCAAATATTAACCAAAACAAAGTCATAGAATCAACATCAGAATCAGATCAAGTAGAGGAAAGCAAATTAACAATAACAGAGAGGGTATCATAAAACAATAAAAGGGAAATCAAGAAGAAAAAGCAATCCTTAATGTATATGCCCCCAAAATAGCCACAAAATACGTGAAGCAAAAACTGATAGAACTGTTTCAGAAACATGCCATGCTGTCCTTTGTGCTTCCCCCCAAAAAACAAACAAACAAACAACAACAACAACAAAAAAAAACTGATAGAACTGAAAGGAGAAGTAGAAAAAATTCACAAATATAGATGGAGATTTCAAAACACTCTCTCAACTTCTGAAAGAATAATTGGAAAGAATACCAGCAAGAATAAAGAAAATTCCAAAGAATCTACAAAAGTTCCCTTATCATGGTAGCAAAGGTTTTGAATTTGTCAGTATTCACTCAAATTTTAAAATCAAATGATCAGTTGAATTAAAGATGTTAATATGTATATTAATGAAAATTTTTTTTCACTTTTTCTGGAATGGACGCTTTGATCTATACAAAAGAGTAAAAAAGAGTCAGAAATCTTAAAAGCTTAGGTTAATATAAAATAATTTCTTCTTATTTATGATGCTCTTTAATAGATAGTTTACTGTTTAAAGCAAAACAATAGGACTTACAATTTTATAACATATGTACAAGGAAATCGTATGGCAATAAGAATCCAAAAGGCACAGGGGGATAAAATGGAAGTATACAACTTTAAAGTTATTTTACTACATGTGAAGTTATATATTACATGCAGGTAGATAATAATATCTTTAAAATTACTATTTATAGCTAACAAGCCAATAACAGAGATAAAATAAAAAGATGGAAAAGAGCAACAAGAAACAAATAGCAAAGTATAAAGCAAATTGGATACTTACAACTTCAAAGTCAGCTATATCAATAACTGTATCGCATATTAATGGTAAACATTCTGATTAAAAAGCAGAGCTTGACAGATTTTATATATACATATGACATAATGATATACTGCTTGCCGAGATACAATTAATATAAAGACAGAGAAAAGTCGACTACTAACATCAGTAGCATTAGTGGAACATTAATGACAAAGTAATCCTAAGAAAGCTGTAGTGGCTTTTCAGACAAAGATATTTCAGAACAAAAACTGTTATGAGAAATAAGAAAGGCTTTTCATAATGACAAAGCAATATATTCATATAGTACACATAACAAGCCTAAAGGTGTGTGAACTTAACATTAGAACTTTAAAATATGTAAAAAAGAAATTGATGGACTGAAAAAAGAAACCCACAAAACCACAAATCTGGTTGGAGATTTAAACATTTTCAGTCATTCATTGATATAAAGCATTGAAAAATATTTGTAACGACACAACAAATCTGACCAATACTATCAACCTCCATGGATGCATCAACATGTATAAAACATTCCTAATAATCACAGTAGAATACTCATTGTTTCTGGGGACAAATATGACATTCACTGAGATAGATACTTGTGCTAGTTTGAATCCGTTATGTACCCAAGAAAAGACTATGTTCTTTTAATCTATTCTTGTGGGATCAGACCTGTTGTGGTTGGATTTGTTTTCATTAGATTGTTTTCATGGAGATGCGATCCAGCCCATTCCAGGTGGGTCTTAATCCTTTACTGGAGTCCTTTAAAAGAACTCATAGAGAGAGCTCAGAGAGAATACACCCAGGGAGGAGCTAAAGAGAAAAGCCTCTGGAGGAGAGAGAGGGACATTGAAGCCAACCCAGGAGAGAAGGACCAGTTGATGTCACCATGTGCCTTCTCATGTGACAGAGGAACCCTAGATGACAGCCTTTCCTCCAAGAAGGTATCTTCTTCCTGATGCCTTAATTTGGATATCTTCATGGTCTTAAAACTATAAATCTGTAGCCTAATAAATCCCCATTGAAAAATCCAACTCATATCTGGTATATTGCATTTAAGTAGCTTTAGCAAATCCAAACAATCCCATACAGGGTCATATGATGAACTAATTTAAAAGGACTGAAATCATATAGAATATGCCATCTGAATACAATAAAATTAAATTTTACACTAATTCCAGAGAGATCTAGATAATAAATATTTGAAAACAAACAATATATTTCTAATAAACTATAGGAAAATGGATTACAAGGAAATTTGAAAATATTTTTAAATGAATCAAAATGAAAATACCATTCATCAAAATGCGTAGAATGAAGCCAAAGCCATGCTTAGAAGGATAGTAGCAGCATGAAATTGTTCTATTAAAATAGAAGAAAGATGCAAAATCAAGGCTGGGAATATATATTGTAAGAGAGATAAGTCTTCATTTGTCCTAATAGGGAGTCAGTTGATGGTCTATCATATATAAATATATGAAATCACCTAAAAAATTTGAAAAACAGGAGAATTTTTTCTTTACAAGCATTTCAGTATCATTTGACTTTTTAAATCACATGCATAATTCATTTTAAAAAGAATATCAAAAACAATGAACAATTCAACATATTGAAAATTTTCTTTTTTTTTTTCAGAAAATGTCAATGTTTCTATAATCATTAGTCAGGAGACAAGTGATGACATAGTGACAAATACATAGTGTAGTGTCAGTGAATATTTTCCTTTTTACTATTAAAACATCTATGCTGGCCTGGCCATCTTGTCATATGGAAATAAAGAGAAATCATGCTGATATGGAGAATAGATTGTGAAAACTCCTAAGAATCTTTCCTCTAGCATGAAATCTACACATAATGCAGAGTTAATTTTGTGGGTTTAACAGTCATATACAGCATAACATCACACATTTAGCATGAATACAAATTTACCCTATCATTTTAAATGTCAAAGGAAAGCGCTTATTAAGACAAATTCAGTTATTAACACTTGATTAAGCAACATAATTAAATTGATTTTACTAAAATACAATTCATAACATCCAAAATTATGTTGCTGCAATATTATAAAAATGTACTGCATGATAAAGTTAATTAACAAATAAGCGGGATCATAAAAAGTCAGCCGACTTTACCGTCTATAAACTCAGAAATTAATAAAAATTTACTTCTATTAGATCTGTGTGGGTGTGTCTCACTCTTCAGGTTCATAATCTGAAATAGTGAAAAATGAAAAATGTCGGCATCTCTGATAGTAAGACCTTATTATATAAAGGAAGTTCTCTTTGGAGGTAACTTAGAGGAAAATGTTATCAACTACATTTGATATAAGATCAGGAGTTTACTTTGACACGAATCTGTATTAGGAGTGAAAACATAGCCAGCTATAGAACAAAAGTTGTAGTAAAGAACTTTTGTGCCAGACAGAGTTTCAAACACTCTTGAAGTCAAATAGAAATCAACACCTATTTAATTTTTAAAAACACATAGTTTCTTAATCATGTGTTAATTACTTAACAGTAATAAATCCATGTTAATTAACAATCAGCATGCTAATTATCTATCACATAGGAAAACATTTCTAGAGAAACCAACGAGAGTTTCTTTAGGAAATAATTTCACATCTCACATAAAATAATTTTAAGAATCAAAGACTGCCAAAATTTATACCTCCACCATTCAGTATCTTTATCATTTATCTACTTTAAATATCTTGGCATTTTTTCACATTTTAGATCTGATATTTCTTACAGACCATGCCATCATTTCTAGTACAAAGAGGACAGAGAACATCTATTCTATAGGGTTTGCATATTTATAATAATGAGCCATGGTGATCATTACAAGTTATAATACATAGAATTAGGGAGCTAGAACCTGCCCTTTACAGGGTATAATTGGACTACATATCTCTCCAAGAGGTAAATGCTTTGTTCTTCAGGACTAAAGTGTTTATTACAGACTTTTGTGGATTATTCATAGTAATAAAAGGGGTTTATGATGTTATTTCTAATTTCTTTGATGCAGTTGTGCTCATTATTTGGGTAGGAGATTTTTTTTATTAGCTACTAGTAATTAATTCATTGGCATTTAAAAATCTTTCTTTTCTAAAGATGATGCAAACTAAGGAAATATTCCAATATCATTCACTCCTTCACGTGTTTTTTCAATGAATAGCTGATGAGCACTAAGTGTAGGCTAGGCTGCTCTAGGAGCAGGAGAGATGGCTGTGAACAAAACAGACAATTTTTATGCTTTCTTGGAGCTTATATTCTAGTAAGGAGATAGATAAAAGAAGGAAATAAATTACATATATATGTGTATGTGTACATATATACACACAAATACACTCACATAAATGTAAATAATGCTATATATTATAGTTAAAAATAAGAGATGGAAGATGGATAGGAAACACTGAGAAAAGACAGAATATTTTTTAAAAGGTTGGTTATGTAAAGGCCTGAAGACATTGACAGAGTCAGAAAAATCAGGAGCAAGAGAACTCCAGGCATAAGGGAAGAAGCCACCAAGAAAAGGCCCTATGGTGGGAGAGTGCAGGGTACAGGAATATGGCTTGAGCAACAGTAAATGTTCAGCTTCTAGTTGTAACAATTTAGACTCAAATAAAAAGCAAGACTGGGTATCCTTGATGGTCTGTAGGCTAAAGGTGGTGTGAGGATTGATATTTTGTGGGGTACACAAAATTTCTGGGTTTCTCTCATTACTCCTCCCATTGACAGAAGACTGAAAGCCAGTGAAGGGAAATCTTACACCACAGAACTTAAATTTTTAAGAATCTACACATGTAGGGGCCATGAGCTAAATCTGTGACTCTCTCCTTTTCTGATGCCAACTTGAATCCATGACTAAATGATTGTACCAACAGAAACATATATACCTTTGTAGAAAAAACTGTCATGTTTGTATGATAAGGTATAGTGTCATTACTAAGTGTATGATAAAAATCAAAGCTTTGAAAAAATAAAGTCAAAACTGCTTTAATATGAAGGGAATCCTGAGATGAATATGCTCTTCAAGAAAAATAGGTTCAGTTAAATTATCCTATCAGTTTGTTCAAAATTCTAAAAGGATGAGAGTAAAAGGGACTTTTAATTTTTAAATCCACTTCTGGCAGCAGTGAGAGATTACAGGAGGCTTGATTTCAATCTCCTCACAGATCAGATTTAGTGATTTTAATTTGCACTCTTTCTGTGGTTGAACTGCCTAATTTCTGAGGTGTAATATTTCATCACTGTGGATCAAGACTGCTCATGATTTATTGTTTTATTGTGCACAGTAAATGGGAAAGATAGCTGCTATTTTTTCTTCTTGCCTAATAACCAAGGTAAGAAGAGAATTGTATTATAGCAAAAAATATATATATAGATTTGATTTGCACTATTGAAATCACGGTTTAAATACCTAAATTCATTGAACAGAACTTTTTTTTACATATCATTTAATGTACAATTTAGCCCTCCTGGATTTGAGATGCTGGAAATCTATAATTTGTCCAAAATTGGGATCTGATTGCATATTTCTGAAGTTCTACAGATGTGAACAAAAACTAGATGCTTATCTATGATGTCAGACATAAGTAACAGACATAGCAGACAACTCTGCTGAATGAAGTTACCCCATCGGTTTTGCCTCTGGATGGCTTACAGGTGCTGGTGTAAAGATGGGGCTGTAGCTAATACAAACTGAGTAGAGAAAGGGTATTTGTGTTTTTTTTTTTCTCCTTTTCTTTTTTTTTAAAGAAATTCAGAGAAGCATTTGTACACTTGAATTTTCTCTGTTGTAGGCCTAACAGTTTTTTTTAATCTTTTATATGTCCCATTCCTATCTTGCTTCTTATTTCTTATTTATTTTAAATGGAACATTGTTTATTTTCATTGGTATTTTTCTGATTCTTTACATATATTTTTATTCCCTATGTATGTGCTTATTTAGATGTATCCTTATGTTTCCTGTCTTTGTCAGGTATTACTCCATTACTGTCTTTTCCCAACTTATTTTATTTCCAAATACTAACAAAATGTTGGGGGGTCCCTGCTTTACTTATCATCCTATGATGACTTCTCTTTCTCTTTATAGGACACTTACTACAAAGTGTAATTTATTTTACTGATTACTAGCTTACCGTTTACTAGCCAGTTTGGGGAATTTTGTGCTCAGATCTAAATTTTGAAATAAAAAGAGGGCATTTTAATTTCTTTACACTTAAAAAAGAGTAAAATTTCTGACAGGAATTACTGGGCAGAATCATGGAAGTAATGAAACTAGTATGCTCTTTGTCATGAAACTAGAGAGAGAACTCATAGAGAGAGCTCAGAGAGAATACACCCAGGGAGGAGCTAAAGAGAAAAGCCTCTGGAGGAGAGAGAGGGACATTGAAACCAACCCAGGAGAGAAGGACCAGTAGATGTCACCATGTGCCTTCTCATGTGACAGAGGAAACCTAGATGGCAGCCTTTCCTCCAAGAAGGTATCTTCTTCCTCATGCCTTAATTTGGACATCTTCAGGTCTATTCATCACGTAATAGACCGCTCAACTCCTTCTGTGCCAAAACATTCCTGTTATAACCCTTCCTTGTCTCTATCCTTGGGGAACACCCATGCACCCCATCTAAAATCCCTCAGTGTAGCCTAATCAGTTTTGTTAGTGGCTACAATGCTTTCAGAACACATTCACAGAAGGAGAATGGAGAAAAAGAAAAAAGAAAAATTACAACCTCTCATTAGTGCTCAAGCTTTATAGGGAGAGCAGGTGGAGGGGCACAGAGAGGCTTTATTCTGTACTGTTCATGATTCATTTTAGAATGTTGTGCCACATCTTCAGGTATGTGAAACTTAAAGGCTTATATTCCAAATGTTAGAAAAATATGAAATAGATGTCAAAATTAAGAAAGCAAAGAAAATTCAAATCAGGATGATTAAAGCTTGATCAGAGTGTAGAACATGTTTCTATGGAATATATATATATACTGCATAAGCATATATGTATATATGCAATATATGTATACATTAGAAGCAAATTGAATAAGCACATTTTCATATTTATTTCATATTTTAATCAGGTAGACCAGATAAGTTCAAGATCAAAAAGACAGAACACATAATAAACTTTCCAGGATAAAACAAAATCTCTGTCCCAGTAATACCATGATATAAATACTTTTCCTGACATTGATTGATTTTCTAGGTACCTCATTTGTGTATAGTTAAGGAACCCTTTTGATGGGAACAATTTCACCTTCAATGTCTTTATTTAACTTAAGCAAACTACTAAGCCACAAAATGCCTTTAATTCTGGAACTGTCAAGCTGAGCATAATCAAACAGCAGTTATATATGTATGAAACACATGTGTACTAAATGCCTTGTATGTGAAAATGCCAACTACCACAAGCATTTATATGGCTATGGCAGTCCATTTCATTTTGCCTCACAATTGTGTAGTTGTCACCCATTCTCCACGTACAGTTTTCTCAATGGCTGAACATAATGTGGATAACCTCTGAAGATCCAGGAGTGGCACACTGTTTAACGTTGCCTAGCTTTAGACACATGTTTCTATATTGCTTGTTAAAAAATTAGGAAATATATGGTGGGAAGATGGCTGACCAAAGAAGCTCAAGCTTAGCCTTTCTCCACGGAAAGGTTGAAGAGGGAACAGGAGGAGTCTGAGGTGGCTATTTGGGAGTGCCATGCTGCAGCCCTGGTTGTGGAGGCCAAGGAACTGAGAGGCAGAAGGCTGGAGGCTGGAGCCTGGCATGGAGGCACTGAGCCACATGGCCTGTGGGAGTGAACATACTGGAGTGAGGACTAGGAAGTAAGACAGGCCATTCCTTGGGTGTGCTACTCTCACCAGTACAGCCCTGTGACCAGCAACTCACCCCACAGCCCACACACCTGAACCCTATCACCCTCTCCCATTCCCCCACACTCCAGGACCCCCCATCCCACCAACCCACAGTGCACGTACCTGTCTCCCATCCCCACACCAAGTGCAGCCCAACCCACCTCCCCTGCACCCCTCCTGAGCACTACCTCCACTTCCTGTTCCCTGCAGACTGTTGCTAGTGCATAAAGGTTGCAGGCATTAACCTACATACCTAGGCTACCCCTGCCCCCACCCATAGTGTGGTACAGCCTCACCCAGCCCTCTCTGAGCTCAGTGCATCCTTTTATGGCATTCCCAGGCCCACGCATGCGCACAACCCCAATCACGTCATTCAGCGCTGGGAACCACACTTTGCAGCAGTCCTAGAATTGCTCATGTGCACAGTCCTCAGAATCACTTCGCAGCTATGAAAAAGTGCCCACTGCATAGCTGGGTCACATCTGCCCCCAATCCACAAAGGCATTGCACTGACCTGATGCCACAGCTCTTTGCATGTGCACAAAGGGCCCCATGCCTTAGACCAGCACACACCAGGGTTACGCCCCCCAGACCTGTGCACCTGCACAGCTACATCCTCTCTAGCCACCGGGCACCCATGTTCATAAGCATCAGCGTAATGTCCCCAACCTGCGCTCATACCTGCCCTGAAACAAATCACCATACTGAGTGCTCCACCTTGTGCCCTGCTCCCTACTGTACAACCATCCCGCAAACACAAGGCCTTAGACTACTAAAAGAAATCTATTCCCAAAGTAAATCAATCAAGATATTTACATGTGATGAAGACAGCAGAAGATCACTAATGCAGAAAGATACAGCCCTGCCTAATGATCAAACTAAAACACCAGAGGAGAACACAGATGTCGGAGCAACTAATCAAAGATGTGCATACAACATACTGAATAAATTAAGAGGGACAGCAAATGACATAAAGGAGATCAAGAAGACAGTAGAAAAGCACAAAGAGGAAATCACAGAGATCAAAGACCCTATTGACCAAATAAAAATCATGCTAGAGGCTCACAACACCAGATTTGAAGAGACAGAAGAAAGAATAAGTAATATAGAGGACAGAATAACTGACTTCAAAGACTCAAAACAGCAAATGGTAAAAGAGACGGAAAAAATTAAATGGGAACTCAGGGAAATGACAGCCAAAACAAAACATGCAAATATAAGAATTATTGGTATCAGGAAGGAGAAAAGACGAATAAAGGGCCAGGAAGAATAGTTGAGGATATAATGAGGAAAAAATTCCCAACCCTAATAAAGTACATAAATATACAAGTCAAAGAAGACCAAAGAACTCCAAACAGAATAAACCTCAATAGGCCTTCCCCAAGGTACATACTAATCAATCCATCAAATGTTGAAGAGAAGCAGAAAATCCTGAAAGTGGCAACAGAAAAACAATCTACTACATACAAGGGAAATCAAATAAGACTGAGTTCAGGCTACTCAAGTAGCACCCTGCAGGTGAGAAGGCAGTGGTATGATATATTCAAGATCCTGAAAGAGAAAGATTTCCAGTCAAGAACTCTGTACCCAGCCAAATTGTCCTTCAAATTTAAGGGACAGATTAAAGTTTCCACAGACAAGGAATTCTGAAAAAATATGTCGACAAGAGACCGGCCCTATAAGAAATACTAAAAGTAATTCTGCCAGCTGAAATAAAAGACAGGAGAGGGAGGTCTGGAGGAGGGCACAAAATTGAAGAGTACCACTAAGGGTAATTTAAATAATACAAAAAGAAATAGGGAAAAGAATATATAGATCTGATAATAAAATAAGAAAAATAAGATGGTAGAATCAAGAAACACCTTTTCAGTAATAACTTTGAATGTTAACAGACTAAATTTACCAATTAAAAGATACAGATTGGCAGAATGGAGTAAGAAACATAATCCAGTTATTTGCTGCCTACAAGAGACTCTACTTAGACACTTTCATAGATTGAAAGTGAAAGGATGGAAAAAGATTTTCCATGCAAATTGTAAACAAAAGAAAGCAGGAGTAGCTATACTAATATCAGACAAAATAGACTCTAAATTTCAAGATATCATAAAGACACAAAGAAGGACATTATATATGAATTAAAGGGTCAATTTGCCAAGAAGATATAATAATCATAAATGTTTATGTTCCCAATCAAGGAACTCCAAAGTACATGAGACAGACATTGGCAAAAGTGAAGGGAGCAATACACGTTTCAACAATAATACTAGGAGATTTCAACACACCACTCTCCTCTATAGATAGAACAACAAGACAGAAGGCCAACAAGGAAATAGAGATGTTAAATAACATAATAAATGAATTAAACCTAACAGACATATATAGGTCATTGCGCCCCAAAGCACAAAGTTATACATTCTTCTCTAGTGCTCATGGAACATTCTCCAGGATAGATCATATCCTGGGGCACAAAACAGGCTTTATAAATTTGAAAATATTGAAATTATTCAAAGCACTTTATCTGATCACAATGGGATGAAGCTGGATCTCAATAACCAACAAAGAATGAGAACATTTACAAATATATGGAGATTAAACAACTCACTCTTAACCAACCAGTGGGTCAAAGAAGAAATTGATAGAGAAATCAGCAGCTATCTGGAGATGAATGAAAATGAGAATACAACTTCTCAGAACTTATGGGATGTGGCAAAGGCAGTGCTGAGAGGGAAATTTATTGCCCTAAATGCCTATATTAAAAAACAAGAAAGAGCAAAAAATCCAGGACTTAACACCAAACCTGGAGGAACGTGAGAAAGAACAGCAAACTAACCACAAAGCAAATAGGAGAAAAGAAATAACAAAGATTAAAGCAGAGATAAATGAATGGGAAAAAAACAATAGAAAGAATCAATAAAACCAAAAGTTGGTTCTTTGAGAAAATCAATAAAATTGATAGGCCACTATCAAGACTGAGAAAGAAAATAGAGAGAGGATGCAAATAAACAAAATCAGAAATGAGGAGGGTGCATTACTACAGACCCTGAAGGAATAAAATAAATCATAAGAGGATACCATGAACAACTATATGCCAACAAACTAGACAACCTAGATGAAACAGACAAATTCCTGGAGGCACACAAAAAGTTACACTGTCTTGTATAATCCTGATAAGATTATATCTTGTTGCAAACTCTACGGAGAGCACTTCACCAATATCTGTTAAAATTTTAAATTAATATGCACTGACTCAGCAATTATACAAGACATTTTTCCACAACCTCACAGTATATTTAATTTGGTAAAGTTAGCCCTCTCAGATTATCCTTACTTTAAAAAGTTCCTGTTGACCTTGTGCATTGTTGTAGAGTTAATTTTTATTTTATTTTCAATAAATGGGGCTGTTACTTCATTATATCTTCTAAAATATTTCTTTGCATTTAGGAAAGATATAGGCTTTATACAAGATATATCCTGAATTTTCTAATTTTGTATTTCAGATTTTGGGTTTTCCAGGTAATACACGTTACATCTGCAAATATTGTGGTTGATATTTCCTGATTATACTGACAGTTAATTAATAATAATATTTATTGTGTATTTAACATATGTGAGAAACAGAACTACGTGGTTTCTAGGTATTATATCACTTAATTTTCATATAATCTGTATTTGTCAAGTATTATTATTTTCATTCTGAAGATGGAAAATGGAGGCATAGAGAGGTTAATTAATTAGTGAAAAATGAAACAGCCATTATATGTAGACCCAGTCTTAAACACATAGTCTGTCTATATGCTTAACAATATGCACTGCTCCCTCCCTAATAAGTTTCTTTATCAGAAATTAATTTCTTTGTCAGTATATCAAAGGCAATTAAAAGAAAGAGAAGAGGTTTAAAAAAAACAGTATAGCCTGTTTTGAAATATTGAAAGATCTTTCTTCATTAAAGTCCCAATATAGCAAAATATAGCGTAAATTGTGGAAGTGTGGAAATGACCAAAAAAAAAACAAAAAAAAGCTACACGGACTCAGGAAGAAATAAAAGATCTCAACAAACCAATCTCAAGTAAAGAGATTCAATCAGTCATCAAAAATCTTCCTACAAAGAAAAGCCCAGGGCCAGATGGCTTCACAGGGGAATTTTATTAAATATTCCAGAAAGACCTAACCCCAATCTTGCTTAGATTTTCCAAAAAATAATTGAAGAAAAAGGAACTCTATCTAATTCATTTTATGAAGTTAGTATCATTTTAATACCAAACCTGGTAAAGAAGCTATAAGAAAGGAAAACTACAGACCAATTTCCCTAATGAACATAGATGTAAAAATTCTCAATAACATATTAGCAAATTGAATACAGCAGTACATTAAAAGAATTATACACCATGACCAAGTGGGGTTTATATCAAGTATGCAGAGATGGTTCAACATAAGAAAATCAATTAATGTAACACAGCACATTAACAAATCAAAAAGGAAAAATCACATGATCATCCCGATTGATGCTGAAAAAGCATTCAACAAAATTCATCATCCTTCTTTGATAAAAACACTCCAAAATATAGAAATCAAAGGTAACTACCTCAATATGATAAAAGGAATATATGAAAAACCAATAGCCAGCATTGTACTCAATGGATAGACAGAAAGCCTTCCTCCTAAGATCAGGTACAAAACAAGGATGCCCACTATCACCACTATTCAACATTGTGTTAGAAGTTCTAGCTAGAGCAATCAGGCAGGACAAAGAAATAAGACGCATCCAAATTAGAAAGGAAGAAATAAAACCTTCATTATTTACAGATGATATGATATTATACTTGGAAGATACTGAGAAATCCACAGCAACTTGAGATAAGAAAAAAATTCAGCAAGGTGGAGGGATATAAAATTAATGTGCAAAAATCAGTAACATTTCTATACACAAGAAATGACCCAGCTGAGGAATCAGAAAGGAAAAAAAATCCATTCAACTAAAAGAATCAAATCCTTGGTAATGAACTTAACTAGGGATGTAAAGGACTTGTACACAGAAAACTACATAACATTTGTAAAAGAAATCAAAGGAGATCTAAAGAGGTGGAAAGACATTCCCTGATCATGGATAGGAAGGATAAATAAAGTTAAGATGGCAATTCTCCCCAAATTGATCTACAAATTCAACAGAGTATCAATCAAAGTTCCAATAACCTACTTTGAAGATTTGGAAAAGCTAACTACCAAATTTGTCTGGAAGGGAAAGAGACCCCAAATAGCTAAAAGCATCCTAAAAAAGAAGAACAAAGTGGGAGGATTAACACTCCTTGACTTTAAAACCTATTATAAAGCCACAGTGGTCAAAACAGCATGGTACTGGCACAAAGACAGAAGCACTGACCAATAGAATCGAATCAGGAGTGCAGAAATAGACCACCAAATCTAGTCAGCTGATTTTTGACAAGGCCCCAAACCCTATGAACTGAGAAAAAATAGTCTTTTCAATAATTGGGCATGGAAGAACTGGATATCAATAGTGAAGAGAATGAAAGAGGACCCCTCTCTTACACCCTACACAAAAATAAACTCAAAGTGGATCACCTAAATATAAGAAGCAGTACCATAAAGTTTCTAGAAGATAATGTAGGGAAACAGCTTCAAGACCTAATATACAAATAATCATACAACTCAACAACAAAAGAACAAAACAATCCAATTATAAAATGGGTTAAACATATGAATAGACATTTTTCTGAAGAGCAAATACAGGTAGCTCAAGGCACATGAAGAGATGCTCATTTTGACTGACTATAAGGGAAATGCAGATCAAGACTACAAGGAGATACCACCTCACACCTATAAGAATGACTGCTATTAAACAAATAGGAAACTATAAATCTTGGAGAGGATGTGGAGAAATAGGGACACTTACACAGTGCTGGTGGAAATGTATAATGGTGCAGCCACTATGGAACCCTGTTTGGCAGTTCCTTAGGAACCTAAATATCAAGTTGCCCTATGACTCAGCAATAGCACTACTTGGTATATATTCAGAAAAGCTGAAAGCAAAGACACAAACAGACATTTGCACACCGATATTCATAGCAGCATTATTCACAATCACCAAAAGATAGAAACAAACCAAATGCCCATCAAGAGATGAGTGGATCAACAAAATGTGTTATATACATATGATGGAATATTATGCAACAGTAAGACAAAATGACATCCTGAAGCACATGACAAGATGGATGAGCCTTGAAAACATAATGCTGAGTGAAGTTAGCCAGACACAAAAGGAAAGATTCTATATGATTGCACTTTTACGACCAGCATAAAGATATAATCAGGGACTTATAATACAGAAGACAGGGGACTTAGACATACATAGAAGCTAGAGATGGGTGAACCGTTACCTAATGAGACTGAACTCCAATATAAGGGAATAGATAGCAGTGAATGCGATTCTCTAGTGGGTCTAGAAGTAATATTACTATATTGAAGACGAACAAGATTGAAAGGGTTTGTACAGACCTATGTATCCCACTGACACATCAGAAGTATGAATGAGTTCTCGTAAGAATTACTTCAAAGATATGGTTCTTGTATAAAGAGAGTTTAACTCCAGGATACAGGGGGGAAACTGCTGTTGCATGCTATGAGCTCTGTTCGAAAGGAAACCATCAGCACTACCACAGCAACAGCAGAGGTAAATAATGAGGTGAGGGACAAGAGTTAAGAGGAGGTTTAGATTTCCTATTTGGTGAGGGTATGTTTATTGGCTTTCTGTCTCTTGGGAACAATGAAATTATCTAAAATTGAGAATGTTGAAGGACTGTGGACTTTGGGCCCTCTACATGATGCCTGATGAACACAGGTGGCTGAAGGATGCACTGAAGGAGAAGAAGAATGGCAAATGATGGTGTATACTTATGAACAAAGGCTGTGATGCTACAAAAAGGAACAATGTCATGAGGCATGCAACTATGTGAATGAACATGTGGGACATTTGGTGAGAAAAAAACCAGAAAAAAAATGATATCATCACTTTTAGAAAATGCTTATAAGAAAACAGGGGCCTAGAAGTAAGCATTTAGAGCAGACACATTAAGTCCAGAGTGGTGATTATTATTTCTGGACTTTGAGAGGCTGTTTCATATATATAACGTGATATTCAGAGATTGGAACAAAGCTGAACAGGTTGGGGTTAAAATAATTCAGAACATAGGGGTAAGGAAGACAGTGTCTATATTTTAGAACCACACACACTCTTTGAGACCAATGGAAGAAAGGTTTATTTGATCTGGAACTGAAAATTTTTGTAGTACATAATCTAATTCAACCTATCTGTATAGCTCATTTGAGCAACTGAAACACAGGGAGCACAGAATGAGAAAGAGGTCTTTTAATCCAGTAACATCCTAAAGTATATTAACCAGATAATCAAAAAGTATTGGCAAAGTCCCCTGAGGGAGGGAAGAAAGAATATGGAAATATTAAATATTACCATCAAGGAATCCCCTGATCCTGTGGTCAAACTTTAGGGATACCCAAATCAATAGGCCATGCCCTCGATCATGAGGCTTGCTCTTGTGAAGTTTATGTATGTAGCATAGAAGCTTAGACTATTCATAGACATGCCTAAGAGTTACTTCTGGAGGACTTCTGTTGTTGCTCAGATGTGGCCTCAGTCTCTCTAAGCCCAATTCTGCAAATGAAATCACTGCCCTCCCTCCTACCTGGGACATGACATGCAGGGGTGAAAGTCTCCCTGGTGACACGGGAGAGGACTCTCAAGATGAATCCAGACCTGGCACTGTGGGGTCAACGATTATATCCTGACCAAATGGGGGGAAAGAAGTATAATTAATAAAGTATCAGTGGCAGAAAGAGTTCAAATACAGTCAAAAGGCTACTCTGGTGGTTGATTTTATGAAGGCTTCTGATAGACCTTGCTACCTATCATAACCTGCCAACCCCCAACCAAGACCATTCCAGCCAATACTAAAGAACACCCAGGGCAACTTATAAGATTCCAGGCACTAGAGTGACCTTCCAGAAACCCACAACTCCAGATGGGTCCCTGGTCTAGATAAGTCCTGAAACCTAGCCCAGCCTCTCCAGAACATCAGAAAGCTCCATCTTCCTAACCCATACTAGTTCCAGACCCTTCCAGTTTCAAAAATTTAGAATTGCCATTGCCCAAACAACTCCAAAGAGAGATATGGAAAGATCAAAGGTGATGGTGGAATTAAACACAGAAGATAGGACTTAACAAATGAATATGAATGTTGAATCATTAAATTGATATCTTTTAGTCTCCAGTATTTTAGAGCAGCTAGAAGTAAACACCTAAAATTGTGAAATTGTAACCATGTCAAAGTCTGAAATATGTTCTACAACTAATTGTGGTGTTGTGCTTTGAAATTTGTAGCTTTTTTGTATATATGTCATTGTTCACAAAAAATTATCAAAAGATGTTGATTGTGATGATTAAAAAAGTATTTAATCCCTCTAGCCTCCTATACTCTGGAGCAACTGAAAGGATAAATATGGGAGGATCATATGGTAACCCATGACAAACTCTGGGATCTGTCCTGTACCCTCTTGTTGAAGAGTGCTTTGAAAACCATTGCCTTTTTATTTCTTTGCTTTGTATATATGTCATACTATACAATAAAAAAGTGAAAGTGAAATATATGGTCCCTCTAAGTTTAGAGCCAGGCTAAATACCAGGAAATTCTTCTCCTCAGTATTCCTGGTATTTGCCAATGTCTGAGGATGTGCTAAATGCCTCCTTTTAGTTTTAATCAGTGTGGTCCCAGAGCATTCTGGCCAACTGGCAGGGAAAGCAGACAATACAGCTCTCTGAATTCCAAAGAAACCAAAATAATGATACATTCCATTAAGAGAATAATACATATTTAAAATAGCTTAAGGTCCAAATAAACACAGTGCCAGCCAAAACTCTGGAAATCCTGGCAATTTCCCTTACAGTGATTGTAATTTTAGGGAAAATGAGCAATAATAAATTTAATATAAATATAAATATAATAAAATATTCCAAGTTGGATTAAACTCAAGAAATGTGAGTCTAGCTAATAGCTTAAAGAATAATACATATTCTAGTTAGAGAGCAGGTGAATCTCAGAAGTAAAATGCTACTAGCCTTATCTCTTAGTGCCTATTTTTTCAATACAGATAAAACAACAGTTTTTAAAAACTCATATATACACACCAGTGTTTATGCTCAGGGATTTTGGGGAAATAGAACACATCTTTTATGTAAGTACTTGCTCTTGAAGATTTTCTTTTGGGAATAGAAACATTGAAAATGACTACATAGGAACAAGAACATAGTACCTAAGTAGGCTCCTACCAGACTGGAACAGATGTTTGTTATTATTGTCTCTAAAGTTTTCATTCATGGATTACATTCTTGAAAATGTTAGGTCTTATTTTATCTTCAAGAATATAAGTTTCTTGAGAATTAAGTCTGTTTTACAAAGATCACTGGCCAGTTTTCAGTTCAGGAAAAATAATTTACATTTATATATAAAACTTTTCAATTTCAAAGTATATTGTTGGGCCTTATTATTTGATTTTCAAAATAACACTGAATTTTCCTATTTTGCAGATTTATCAAGTAAGAGTCAAACAAACATCACTTGTCCAACATTGTATCAATAGAAATTGGACATGGACTTAATCTACAGTTATTTTGACGTTATGATCAAGCCATTAAATTTATAACTAAAAATATTATAAGTGAATACTGACAAACATGGTAAGATTGATATACAGGACCAAGTAGGTTGATTGACTCAATAAGGAGTTAACTCAATAAGGAGATTAAATCAGTAAGGAGATTGGGATGGATTCTCACAGAAAATGGATAAAAATGGAACATACTATTTATTGATTATGGTGCCTAGGAACTTGTGTTGCTTTTGGGGAAGGTTTCAGTCTATATCTAATCTACTGAAACAGGAAATCCTCACACATCCTAAGGTACACAATAATTTTGAGCTATATGAGAAAGGGTAAACAAGCTGCCTAAGGAAAATGTAAATTAAGGCAGAAATTATGCCACTTTAAAACAAACTCTTCCAGAGAATAGAGTGGGGTTGGAGGTGCGGGAAGAGAGAGGTAGCACATTTAGCAATGTATTAGTTAGCGTTCTCTAGAGAAACAGAATCAACAGGGAACACTTGCAAATATGAAATTTATAAAAGTGTCTCATGTGACCACGGGAACGCAGAGTCCAAAATCCGCAGAGTAGGCTGTGAAGCCAATGATTCCGATGGAAGATCTGGACGAACTCCACAGGAGAGGCTCACCAGCTGAAACAGGAAGAGCCTGTCTCTTCTGAATCCTCCTTATAAGGCTTTTAGTGATTAGATTAAGCATCAATCATTGCAGAAGACATGCCCCTTTGGCTGATTACAAATAGAATCAGCTGTGGATGCAGCTGACGTGATCATGATTTAATTCTATGAAATGTCCTCATCACAACAGACAAGCCAGCACTTACCCAACCACCACTTGGCCAAGTTGACACATGAACCTGACCATGACAGGCAGGAACAATGCCGAAGGAAAAATATGACAAGGATATAACAAGGAACAGAAATTACTGCCAATTGTACTCACAAACATACATGTAAAAGTTCTAAAAATATTACATACGAGTAAATCAGGTGCAGCAATTTATAAAAAAGATTATGCAGTACAATCATATTGACCTTACTTCAGAAATGCATGCTTGGATTACCTTTAAAGATCAATCAGAGTAACACCCCAAATTAACAGAATAGATTAATCATTTTTCCATGATACATTTAGATATGTTTCTAGTCTGACAGCATTCTGTTCATGAATTTCTATAGTATGGGAAGAAATCATTAGTCATTATATTTCTAATTTACAATTTTAGAAGTTTATCATAAATATCTATTTCGAGAACAGCATAAGCTATGTAACTATGAGATCTATAGGTAGTACATTGTATGCCTTGTGTCCACATACAAAATAATGTATTTGAAAGACATAATAAGCGTATCTATTGACTTTAAGGAATGGGATACTGGTTTTTAGAGCTAATTGGTATAAACTCCAAAAGAATAAGCATAATCACTATCATCTTAACTATTTTCTGATATTTTGGTCTCATTTAACCAATAATTTCCTCTGTACGACCTTTCAACCTACCAGAAATTTGTACCTTGTGTGGAATAAGTTCTTATGTTATTAAAACTTTGGGGTGCTTGGAAAAAAAATGGTGTTTCTAAAAAGGGGCCTGGTCCCTACCATATGTTCCTGTCTCATGAAAGGAAAAGGCATCTTGCCATGCATCCAGAACAAAGACATATCATAACAAGAACATATTCAGATTCCATAGAAAGGGGCTTTATAAAGTCCATCTGAAGATATTCAAAAGGCCCTATTGGTTGAGATATTTGAGTATGCTGCATCTTTATATTTTTAACAGGGTTATGCAACTGGCAGGTAGAACATGATTCATATACTCGCATTGCTTCTTATTTAAAGTCCCTTTTTATTTATTACAAAGCTCTGATCTGTAGCTGACTGCAGGCACCTCCAAGGAAGCATCAGAATAAAACAATGTAACTGAAAAGGAAGTTGGGTTCTTTTTGTGGCATTTAATGTTTCTTTGAAGAATAACTAAGCTTATGACCCATAACTTGATTAGAGATGCGACTCCACCCATTTGGGTGGGTCTTGATTAGTTTACTGGAATCCTATAAAAGTGGAAACATTTTGGAGAATGTGGAGATTTGGAGATAGCAGAACTACACAGCCACGAGAAGGAGAAAATCCGCCAGCCAGCGAGTTTTGGAGATGAAGAAGGAAAATGCCTCCAGGGGAGCTTCATGAAACAGGAAGCAGGAAAGAAAGCTATCAGATGATGCTGTGTTTACCCTGTGCCTTTCCACTTTAGAGCAAACCCTGAACTTCATCTGCACTCTTGAACAGAGGTATCTTTCCCTGGATGCCTTAGATTGGACATTTCTATAGACTTGCTTTAATTGGGACATTTTCTCAGCCTTGGAACTAGCAACTTATTAAATTCCTCTTTTTAAATGCCATTCCATTTCTGGTATATTGCACTCTGGCAGTTAGCAAACTAGAACACTTGTAGTACACTTAAAATTGATAACTGAAAAAAAATCATGCCTCAGAAGACATAACTGCTTTTCTTAATGAACAATATTAAACTAGTCCTATTTGCAAAAGTTTACCTATATTATGTGAAATTGAAGTTTAAAACATTTGGGTTCAGTTTTAGGTACAATATTTTGACATTGGAAAGATTAGACACTCAGTTTCCTTCATTTCTGGAATTTTAGGAGAAACTAAGAAAACTGAATTACTAATTTAATTTATACATAAGCACTTTTTATCTTTAAGCCAATTAAATAGAGTTCTTTTAAGGAGTTTTGTAAGTTAATTTGGTAAATACCATCTCTAGGTGGGAAAATATAATATATCAAACATACAGACAGACACAAATGGAGAGCTTATAACTTCAATTAAAATTTTTCAGTAATAAGTCAGACATAAAAACAAAAAATATTGAAATACAAAACTCACTAGTTTATATCAAAGAGCTGGCCCTCTTATTTTAATCACTCATATTTTAATCACTACTTTTGTTCTTGGCAGAAAGGACAAGTTGAGGTTATTTGCTTAACATGGGGCTAACACTTTTCTACTGATATGTGTGGAAGACTGTTTTAAGATTTTATTTACCCTGATGTGTAATATTTTTAAAAATGTTTTAATTAGAGAAGTCTATCTACAGAAATATCATGTAAAAACATATAGCACTTCATATAATCCCCTCTTATTAAAATTTTCCATAAGTGTGGTATCTTTGTTACAACTGATGAAATAATATTATAACTATAGTATGAACTGTAGAGGACTTTCAATGCAAATCTAAATAAAACCATAGATGCATAAAGGGATTAACTAACAAAATAACCTTATTAAGACATTTATATACACCATGTAACCTTATTAAGACATTTATATACACCACATTTATATACACCTTATTAAGACATTTATATATACCAACGGCTTAGAGAGGTTGGAATGTTAGAGTGGATTTGCCATGGAAAACCTGCTCATATACCCCAGGAATGTCTGGAGGATCACCTTTTTCATAACTGTGAGAAATAAATTTGTGAGATTAGCTCCACCATCCTTGAAGAGCTCTGTAGTTGCCGTTATCTGTAGGTCAGATACTACAGTGGGAACTGCAGTCACTGAGCTGGAATTCTTAAATACAGTGGGGATGATGGAATACCAAATTGGTTGAAGCCAGGTAGCAGCACTTAATTGCCAAAGACAAGGGGGATGTGGCTATCATAATGGACAGCAGGCTGAAAGCAGGAATCAAAATAATCTGACTCACAGAGACTTATGGCATTGCCTAGTAGATCATGGGGTACCTAGAAGTATAATAGATTGGCAGTCTACTAAATTGTGTTTTAGCTATATAAGCAAAAGAGTTCTAGGTCAAGTGAACAGAGTCTAACTTGAATGACAAAAACAGAAAGTCATGGCCCTTTAATCAATTTCCAGACTTGAGACAGTTTATTGACCTAGAGCCAATGAATGAGGGGGAGGCAAGTCCCTTTGTGGGGGGATCATGTTACACTGCCACAAACTTATACTGTTAATCTTCCTCCAAGCCTTCCCCAAGGATACCTATGGCCTTTTACCAGGGTAACTGTGCACTGGGGAAAAGGAAAGATCAGATATTTCGGGGATTATTAGACACTGGGTTGGAAGTGACATTAATTCCAGAGGACCCGAAATGTCACTTGAGTCCACCAGTCAGAGTGAGGGCTTATGGAAGTCAGGTGATTGATGCAGTTTTAGCTCAGGTCTGTCTCACAGTGGGTGCAGTGGGTCCCCAGTTCCAGAATGTGTAATTGGAATAGACACACTGAGCAACTGGAAGAATACCCACATTGGCCTTTTGACTCTTGCAGTGAGGGCTATTATGGTAGGAAATGCCAAGTGGAAGACACTAGAACTGTCCCTACCCAGCAAAATAGTAAATCAGAAGCAATACTGGATTCCTGGAGATATTACAGAGATCAGTGCCACTCTCTAGGACTTGAGGGATGCAGGGATGGTGATTCTCACCAAATCCCCATTCAACCCTCCTATCTGGCCTGTGTAGAAAACAGATGGGTCTTGGAGGATGACAGTTGATTATTGTAAACTCAACCAGGCAGTGACTCCAATTGCACTTACTGTTCTGGATGTAGTATCATTGCATCAGCAGATCAGTACATCCCCTGGTACCTGGTGTGCAGCTATTGATCTGGCAAATGCTTTTTTTTCTCAATAGCTGTTAGTAAAGACCACCAGAAACAGTGCTTTCAGTTGGCAAGGTCAGCAATATACTTTCACTATCCTACCTCAGGGGTATATCAACTTCCAGCCCAATGTCATAATCTTGTCTGCAGGGACCTTGATCATTTCTCCTTCCCACAAAGACATCACACTGGTCCATTATATTGATGATATCGTGTTGATTGGATCTAGTGAGCAAGAAGTAGCAACTACTCTAGACTCTTCGGCAATTCATTTGCATGCCAGAGGTTGGGAGATAAATCCAACAAAAATACAGGGGCCTTCCACCTTACTGAAATTTCTAGGTGTTCAGTAGTGTGAGGCATATAAAGAAATCCCTTCTAAGGGCTGCATCTGGCCCCACCTATGACCAAAAAAGAGGCACAATGCCTAATTAGTCTCTTTGGATTTTGGCTACAAAATATTCTTCATTTGGGTGTGCTACTTTGGCTTATTTATTGAGTGACCAGTAAAGAAGCTAATTGTGAGTGGAGACCTGAGCAGGATGAGGCTCTGTGACAGGTCCAGGCTGCTGTACAAGCTGCTCCACCACTTGGACCACATGATCCAGCAGATCCAATGGTTCTGGAAGTGTCAGTGGCAAATAGAGATGCTGTCTGGAGCCTTTGGCAGCACTCTATAAGAGAATCACAATGCTGACCCTTAGGATTTTAGAGCAAAGCCCTACCATCTGCTGCAGATAATTGTGCTCCTTTTGAGAAATAGCATTTGGCTTGCCACTGGGCCTTAGTAGAGCTGAAACGCTTAACCATGGGCCACCAAGTAACTATGAGACCTGAATTGCCTATCATGAGCTAGGTGTTGTCTGACCCACCAAGCCATAAAGTTGGGTATGTGCAGCAGCATTCCATCATAAAATGGAAATGGTATACACAAGATGGGGCCAGAGCAGATCCTGAAGATACAAGTAAGTTACAGGAGGAAGTGACCCAAATGCCCATCATCTATACTCCTGCCACATTACCTTCTGTTTCCCAGACTGCAGCTATGATCTCTTGAGGAGTTCCTTATAGTCAGTTGACTGAGTAAGAGAAAGCTCGAGCCTGGTGTACAGATGGTTCTGCACAATATGCAGGTACCACCTGAAGGTGGACAGCTGCAGGACTACAACCTCTTTCCAGGATTTCCCTGAAGGATAGTGGTGAGGGAAAATCCTCTCATTGGGCAGAACTTCAAGCACTGCACCTGGTTGTGCATTTTGTTTGGAAGGAGAACTGGCCAGAGGTGCATTTGTATACTGACTCATAGACTTGGTAATGGTTTGGCTGGATGGTCAGGGACTTGGAAGGAGCATGATTAGAAAATTGTCAACAAAGAGGTCTGGAGAAGAGGTATGTGGATAGACCTTTCTCAGTAGGCTAAAAACATGAAGATATTTGTGTCCCATGTGAATACACACCAGAGGGTGACTTCAGCAGAGGATGGTTTTAATAATCAAGTGGATAAGATGACCCGTTCTGTGTATACCAGTCAGCCTCTTTCCCCAACAGCTCCTGTCATTGCCCAATGGGCTCATGAACAAAGAGGTCACGGTGTCAGGGATAGAGGTTATACATGGGCTCAGCAACATGGACTTCCACTCACCAAGGCTGACCCAGTTACAGCCACTGCTGAGTGCTCAATCTGCCAGCAGCAGAGACCTACACTAAGCTCCTGATATGGCACCATTTCCCGAGATGATCAGCTGGCTACACGGTGGCAGGTGGATTACACTGGGCCACCTTCATCATGGAAGGTGCAGTGATTTGTTTCAAATGGAATAGACACATACTCTGGATATTATTTATTATCCATTGTCGTGGTATCCCACACAGCATTGCTTCTGATCAAGGAACCCACTTCACAGCAAATAAAGTATGGAATGGGCACATGTTCATGGAATTCTCTGGTCTTACTATTTTCCCCATCATCCAGATACAGCTGGATTGATAGAATGGTGGAATGGTCTTTTGAAAACTCAATTACAATGGCAATACCTTGTAGGACTAGGGTGATGCTCTCTAGGAGACTGTGTTTGCTCTGAATCAGCATCTACTGACTGACCACCAAATTTACAGTCAGTTGATCTTTGACAAGGCTCCCAAATCTGAGTTCAGACAGTTATGTCTTCTCAATAAATATGCTTGGGAAAGCTGGATATTAATAATAGTCAAAAGAATGAAAGAGGGCCCATATCTTACAACTTATACAAAAATTAAAATGGATTAAAGACCAAAATATAAGAGCTGGTACTATACAATCCTGGATTAAAGCAATGGGAAACATCTTCAGGACCTAGTAATAGGAAGTAGTTTCTTTAACTTTATACCCACAGAAAACACAAGTAACAAAAGAAAAAATAGATACATGGGAGCTCCTTAGAATCAAAAGCTTCTGTGCCTCAAACGATTCTGTCAAAAAGGTGAAAAGGCAGCCAACTCAATGGGAAAAAATAGTTGAAAACGATACATTAGATAAAAGTTTGATATCCTGTGTACATAAAGAAATTATATAATTTAACAACAAAAGAATAAACAACCCAATTATAAAATAGGCAAATATAAGGATAGACATTTTTCTGAAGAACAAATGCAAATGGCTAAAAAGCACATCAAGAGTTGCTCATCTTCTTTTCAGCTATAAGGGAAATGCAAATTAAAACTACAATGAGATATCATCTTACACTTGTTAAGAATGGCTGCCATTAAACAAACAAATATTTTATTTGGGATGCCAAAATTTTTGCTACATTGCAAAAACAGGAGCCACTTCAAGCTTCTGGGGATGGCAAGAAATCTGTCAGTCACATTTTTTAATTATTCACAAAAACTGACATTTATTTCCCACAATTCTATGGGTTAAGTACTATTATTTTCTGTTTTAGAGAGAGGAGACAGAAGCACATAGATCTTAAGTAATTTGAAAATGTAATGCTACCTTAAAAATAGGAGGAGTGTTTCAAACCAAGCTTTATAACCCCAAAGTTAACTTGTACTCTCTTGAACATTTTTTTATCTGCCTAGAACATCCATCTTCACTTTCAAACAATAACCAGACAACGACTGAAAGGCAGTAAAATTCATAATGAATATGGAGATCGCAAGGTATTTCCTAAATCATTATCAGGAATATAGGTCGCTCAAAAAATTGTCAACTGAACAAAACCAAACAAATAAATATGAAGTTCTCATGAAGACTGAAAGAAATTCCAGAAGACAGAAGAATAGCTTCACTTCTTTAATATAGAAAATAAAAATCAGTAGCTAAAAATGAGACCAAGATTGATTCTATCTACTCAATAAACGTTATTGACTGAGAGATTGATTCCTAAAACACAGGATAAAACAAGAGATAAAATTGTAACAACAACAAAAAAAAACTGTTAAACATATTAAAAGATTACAAGATTAATACCTCTAGGTAAAATAGATCTCAAAGAGAAAAGAAAATCCATCTTCAGTATTACATGTCTCTGTCATGTTGCCACTTATTAAGTGCTTTCTACGTGGCAGGCATTACACTGGATTCTCTGTATACATCACCACTGTTAATCCTCATAGCCACTCATTTCACCAATGAGAAAACTGAGGCTTAGGGAATGTAAGTAAAGTGCCTATTATCATATGACCTAAAATCTTGGGGTTGACTTTGAAATCCAGATGTCTGACTGCTACAGACACAGTACTTCCTTTCTGCAATTATTGTTCACTTTTACTCACGTTTAAGAATTGTGAGTATTTTTGCAACCAAATATTTAATTAGGGTTCAACTTGTCCTGGTGGTATAATAGTTTATCTATAAAGAAATAGGCTTATTGCCTTGAATTTCAATCATCAAAAAATCACAGCACCAAAATGTTATTACTTTTACAGCCACCCCATACATAGAAACGCTGATATTTTCTTTATAACCTTCAAGCTATTTTTAACTGATGCATTTTTAAATTATTACAGTTATAATGAATTAAGCAGATTATAATCTTAAAAATTAAACAAAGAAAGCAGAAAAATAGGAATTTCTTACTCTCTTCCTGATAGTGCTCATACTCTTTGGCCTCAATAGTCAATTAAATTCAATACATTGACTATTAAATCATATTAATAATATTCTTACATTTAACAATATTAACACTAAATTTATATTCATAAAATACACCGTTAATAACCGCAGCATTTTTGGTCATGCTTGTATGTTGGTGATAATTTTTAATTAATATTGTTGCTAGAGTGATAACTGCATACCATTATATATTAATGTTAATTGTTAATAGCAATTGCATGTTAGACCAAGATGACTATGTTTTAATGCTCTAAGAGAATAGATGTCAATTTTTTGTATTTACCATACTATACCCAGTACCTAGTTTATAACTGGCAATCAAAAGCATTCAAATTGTAAACAATCCTTAAACGCAAGCATTTCCCCAAAGCAATCATACATTCATTAAACAAATATCTCAATGTTTTAGCATGTGGTTTTATATTTTTAAATCATCATTCACATAAGATTTTTAAATATAAAAAGTTATATTTTTCTTATCCAAGCAGCATTAGTTCCATTTTTATTTTTTATTATAACATTGCTTTATAAGTTAAAGCAAACATATTCATCTTATATATCTAGGTGTGTGGGAATTGAACATAAGATGTAGAAACACATGTCTACAGAACACAGACACTATTTTTAAATTAATCTATATAATATTCTTTAACAAATGCTAACTTTTCTTTAGATATAACTCTGAAAAGACCCATTAAAAAACCTCCTTTGTAAATGCTTGGAAAGATCAGATTTCTAATGGAGGTATTGAAGCAGTAGGGATAGAGGAATAAGCAATGAACAGGAAATTTGACTTCATCTTGCTTTTCCTCTTACTAATTTATGTCACAACTACTGTGAACTTCAACTGTTCCATCTGTAGAATAGGTATAATAATATTTACCTTTTCTACTTTGCAAAATTATTCCAGCTATCAAACGACATGATGCATGGAGGCAACTTCAATCTTGCAAAGCACTCCAGCATTGAGGCTTGGTCAAGTGCTAATGAAGCATGGAAGTAAACCTTTACAGCATGATCAGAGTATTCCACATAAGCAGATTTTCTTGATAAAAGTAAACTTTGGTAGAAATGTGTCTCTAAATTGAACTAAGCTCATAAGTGTGACCATATGTGATTGTTCTAGATTAGAATATGGGAGCTTTTATTTGACCTTCTTGACATCTAACAGCAGGCTTGCCACTGGCAAGCCTTCCTCTTGCAGTACTCTTCAAATTTGCTGATTCTAATCAGCTCTTCAATGAAAAAATCAGATAACTTGACTATTTAGAATCTTGCTTAGTTGACAGATTTCTAGGTTTTGAGTGTCCGAAAGCCTTTCTGAAAAGTCAAACAGGGTCTTTGGAACAAAGAGTTACTGCTCAGAGGCATTTTCTCTTTGCTTCCCTGACTTCCATCTGCAAGGTTCTTTGGAGAAAGGCAAAATTCCAAGCCAGAATAAACACTGTTGATAGATCAAAATCAAGAATTCTGAATTTTCTCTTTTTATCGCCCTTTCTGGCTTGCCCATATACAAGGACATTCATAACACTCCAAAATAAATGTTTAATTTTTTATGTGTTGAAAAAAAAGATGCCTCTATAATTGTGTACTGAAATGATATTAATGATCTTGAATCCCAAAGATACTGTAAACATGTTGAGCACATTTAGAATGCAAATATTTTTTTTTTTTAGAAAAACATGTTTGTATAACAAGTGATAGTCAAACACTAGCATTAGTATATCATATGGACCTGCCTAATATCTTTCAGAGGGACCCTTCCTCAATAAGGATATTGATAACCAGACCCCTGAGGTATAAAAGTCCAGTGCAGATGTCTTCTGTGAGTGTCAGGTAGAGTTAATCTGATACCTGGTTGCTCTGACTCTTGGCCTCTGACTCCAGGCTCTAATGCGTGTGCTGTACTGTGGGATTTGCTACTGCCCTCACCAATGCACTACAACCTACTGCCAACAGCTTTGGAGCCTCTGCTGATGCCACACTGGCATCAAGTTAAAGACAGATCTCAGGAGCCAGTCTTGTACTGCCTGCCTTGTGTCATCCCAAGGGCTAGCGGACTTTAGAGACTCCTCCACCTTTAAATGTGTGTGCGCCCTTGACCTGGTTACTGTATATGTTATGTTGGCAGTTTGTGATGCAATGAGCAGATAAATCGCATTGAACATCCAAATTATTGTGTGAACCTTCTTTCAACTTGCAATCATTTGTCAGGTCATACACAATAATAATGTTTATGTTGGAGGAAAAAAAATGTTTATGTTAGGTCTAAATGTGAAGTCTTCTGCCTCTCTTCGAAATGCTAGTCTAAGGATAGGATTAAAAACATGTACTTAAAAGCTTTTTTGACCTGGTAAATAGTATTATTAAGAAAAACTAGGAAGTGGGTAAGTGATTCATAGTGATCACATGAAGCAGTGACTAAGCAATCAATGAACTAGCATCTCCTGAATTTCAAGCAACTATTGCTGGAAAATTATACTCAATCTCCCTTTATTCAACTTCATTCATCACTGATATACATTAATCACAAGTAGCAATCATAAAAAAACAAACTAAATGCAAGGCATGAAAGCAACACTCCTCTAAAAGTAATTTGTAAAGGAGCCTGTGTAACTCTTCTAAATTCTTCTTTCAGAAATGAGAATGTTGTCCAATATGCCTGAGTTTTCCAGCAACAGTGACATTCAAAAAGGTCACCCTGACTGACAAACTAAAACTATATTCTTCTCATAGTCCTTGCTTGCAGTCATGCAGCATATTCATTTTCATTTTAATTATGTTTGTAAATAGTGGGAGAGGAAAGTAAGAAGCATGTGCAGGCCACCCGTGGAGCCTCTGTGGGTGTCTGCAGAATTACAGCAATCACCCTAGCAGGTTTCACTATTTTTCACAGACTTTTATTGACCAAGGGCAATATCTTATTAAAATTCTATCAGTTATAAAGGTTGTTTAAGGGAACTCATTCCATTGCCATAATGTCTTCCCACATGATTATCAGTTCACGTATGCCTTCCCAGCTAACATTTATTCTTTAAGACAGTGCAATTTTTGTGTAACCTTGATTGTTATCTAATTTACTTACCAACTGGCAATTAATTCCTGATATATTGCCCCTAGCACACAATCCCCATTGCTTACTGAAGCGTTAGGCTACAGTCACCTTGCATCTATGTGAGAATCCATTGACAAAGCAGTCTAGTAAATTAGCTTTGGCTTAAAAATGCTGTAGCAACACTAGGAGTTTTGCTAATATGTACCATCCAGGTAATGTCAATGCTGCAATGGATTATTCTTTACTGTGTTTTCTTCTATATAAGGCGTTGTGATAGATGATATTGAAAATATATAAAAGAACCAAATTCGGGCTCTGACCTCTAGAAACTAGAGTCTACTGAGGAAGAGTAAAGGTATGCATAAAAACTATTATACAAAAAGCAATATGTGCATGGTAATAATCAGAGTTTTGCTTCACTAAGATGTTTAATGTTAAAAAAGTAAGAAATAGATTGGATCTTTAGTCTAAAAATAAATTAGAAAAACACATTTTAAAAATTCTTTACTTGGGTAATAAATTTCAGCTTTACAATTGTGAGGTTTGCCAAGATCAGAGTTTTATCCACATACGACCACATTGAGAAGTGATACCAAGTATTTTTTTTTCATCTTTTTTGGATATATCTCTTATGAATTTACAGAATGCAACTTGACTAATCTGTCTTTAAGGAAGAATATGATGTGCATTTTTAGTTATCATTGCAAGCTGTACTTCCCTTGTAGGATTTAAAACATGTATAAATAAAATATTTGACAAAATAGAACAACAGGCTAGAGGAATATGACTATACAGTATGCTGATTCTATATACATGTCCATATAAAATAAGAAAATCTTAAATATACACATATACATAGTCATACACACATATACACATACACACATGTGCATATGTGAAAAAGCTAATCAAGCAAGTGAAGTTATCTTCTCTCCACTATAACTTCAAGAACAACATTTAATTTTACTATGATATTGAAACCACCAAAGAGGACCAAGAATTGGCCAAAGAGATATTATTCTGATTTTCATGGTGCTCTGTTAGAGGAAAACACTGTAAACACAAACTTAGACACATTCATTTGGGTTGTTCTTTGAGCAACCCCCTCCATTAGCAGGGATTGCTTATGAAGACAAAATGACAATCTACAGAATCCTTATGAAACTCCTAACTCCAGATAAAGAGCAGAAAGTCTGGTTCACTCACATGAAGGTTTGACAGACTTCAATCAGCTAGACATGAACACATTTGACTTCAGGATATGGCTAGGGAATAAGTGGCATGAATAAATGTTCTCTTTTCCTATTACAGACAATGCCACAGAGTATCCAAGACAGTAAGTAGGTAGTCATATGAAGCCATCATAAGTTTGGATATGCCACTCCCCATTTTATTTATTTATATTATTAGCTACAAATGTATCATCAATATCTCACACCTAGACTACACCTTGAAAAGTACTGTAATCTGGCATCAAATCAAGCCTTTGGAAATAATTATATTTAATGAGCCTTCCAGGAATAGAGGGTGGACCTGGAGAGACCAGTATGAACGTCTTGGGAGTTTATTTCCTTCCCCTTTTAGGAATTTAGCAAGGAGCCAGTTCAGCAAGTCTGAGTTAGCTCAATAGAAAAATAGGTTGATACTCTTTCCCAAGCATCACATTCTAGTTTCTAAGACTCTTCCTTGTACAGGAAGATCTTTTGTTAAACAGTTACCTAAATGTTGCCTGCTATCCTTTCCCCTTCTTGAATTCGCCTAGTGGTGTTCTCAGTATAACTGTGTCAAATTAAGCTAATTTCTCTGTCATAATGAGAGGTCAGGGGATCATGTACTCTTTGCTTGGAAATTTCCCTCAATAAAACTCATAATGCATGTATGTATATATATGACAGTGCAAGGGGTGGATGTGTCTGAGCTTAAAGAATATCTGAACCAGAATCTTACCTCTTTGTTATATAGATAGAAGAGTGAAAAGCAAATGAATCTACAGCTCTTAATTTATTTGAATAATTATCAAAGTTACCTATGACCTTCTTATTTCTAAATCCCATGAGTATCCCTTTTCAGCTCTGCCTTGATTGGATTCTGTGCCATATCTGACACAATTAATCATGTCATCCTTTTCAAAACTCTCTTTTATGTGGGTTTTCGCTCTCTTTTGACTTTTCTCCATTTTTCTGTTTGATTATTTTTACTTTCCTTGACTGGATTTTCTTCTTTCACTCACTCCTCGTATGTTGGTGCTGTTCAGGCATCTGTGTGGCAAATCATTACAGAACCCTTATCTGCTCCTCCTTGTTTTGTTTATTGGAATAGCAACATAACATTTTTATTATTATATGTAATAATATATGTATTCGCAAAATTATTTTTCACTGCTATATAGCACGGATGTTTATTACTTAATCATTAACATAGCACTGGAAAGTTAGTTTTTAAAACAATTTTTTGTTATTTTATATATTACTGAATCCTACACATTTTAATATATTTGTAGGATCATTCTCTAGGACTGGAACTGACTGGTTTAAGAGTACAGTTTCAATTTATATGGATATTTTTACTTTGGCCTCTGAAAAGATGAGGTATTTTACAAGTTTCCTAAATGACCTGTCTCCAAAATGATTAGAGCTGCCAGTACAAATGTTTAACGTATATATCTGATCAGATCATTTTCCTAGTTGCTTCCACAGCTCCCCATGGATTTTAGGATGAAGTATCTACTACTTACCAAAGCATGAGAACACACTCCATGAAAATATCCCTATCTCCTTCTATTGTCTCTTTTGTACTTGCTTATACAGTCTCCTTATATGTGCCATCCCTGCCTCTCAACACTACTTTTTAGCTGAGCTCTTATCGCCTTTCAATTCTTCAAGATTTATCTTTTAATTTTCAGAGTCTGCACAATTCTTAGAACATAAAAAGCAATCTATAAAATTTTTGAATGGATGAATGAGTCCACCCACATATTATCAAAGCATTTTGGTCCATATCTCTTTTACTGTGTCAATCACAGTTTACTTTAATCACTATCTGTCTTCTTGTACTAGTTTCATGGTGAAAAGAACTGTATTTCACAATATCAAGAGATAGTTCTATTGATTTTATACTTTGGATGGAATGTATGGTGTAAGAATATATCTCAATAAAATATTTTTAAAAGTTAGTTCAATAAAAAATGATTAAATGAAGTTTATTTCCTTCTCATTTACAGATGAACCACCCTGAGCTCTATGAAGGTAGTGCACTTAGCCAATCTTAGTGTCAGAATGAGGCTTGAATAACATATATCTAATTTTTACTTTAGAACTACTTCCAGTATTTATGCTACACTTTTAAACAGATGCATATTGCTTTCTCTTTCATTGTGCTGCATTTCTGAGTAGGATTCGGACTTGACTTTGAACATTTTTGTTCTGATTATGACTTTCATCCTGCCCCCGTGATATCTATTCTCTATTGTCTCCACTTGCCAGACATTAAAACTTAAATATCTTTCTTTCTCTTAAAACCTTGAAATGACTTCTTTGTGCATTCAGAATAACACCAGACTCCCTTTTATGTCCCACATGGGGCTCTGGTTGATCAGGCCTCAGTTCTCTAGCTTTTATATTTGTATCTAGTTTTTACATATGCTATTATTTCTGTCTAATCTGATGTCTCCTTGCATGTCAAATGATTGCAGTTTAAATGACAACTGAAGAGGCCTCTCTCATTACTCTATCTAAAGTAGTTTCACCTCCTTATTAATACTTTCTCTCTCATTCATCTTTCTTATATCTACCATGATGCTCACCACAACAGGTGGTGACATTGTACAAATATCTGTTACTGGTGGTTGATCCATCTGTCCTCACTCAAAAACAGTCCAACGAAAGAGGGGTCTATGTACTAGGTGCATAGGAAGCATTAAAAAATGTTTGCATAAAGAGTTAATGATTAATGAACAAATGAAAGGTCAGACCACAGTGACTATCTGGTAATAGGATTTGGAAAAATAGCAATAATCACATGCTGATACATTGCTATTAAAGATGGAATTTTTAAAGTCAATGCAGTAGGGAACTGTAAAGAAAAGATTGAGCTAGAAAGAAAAGTATCTGCCTGCAAAAGGCTTTCCATCAATTGATTAATTACAGTAGGATTCTTTCTCCTGTTACCATTTTTCCAGGCTGAAAGAATATTTAGTAATATGTACAGTGTTTATTACTAAGCATCAATTTCAATTTGTGTATCCTTCCAATACATGTTAATGAAGCGAGTTAGGAAAACAATATAATAAACTGGGATATTTGAAATCAATCTCACATCTGCTTTTGACATCTTTAGAAACTTGACACAGACCATCAGTTTATATATTTTAAAGGAGATGATGACAGAGATGTAAAAACAAATGTTAAATACTTAAAGTAGGAGTGAAAGAAAGAGGAGGAGGAAAAGAAGCAGAGGGAACAAAGAAAAGGAGAAGGAGGAGATGAAGAGAAAAGAGGAGAGGTAGAAAAGGGAATGAGAAGAAGAAGGTGGAGCAGTAAGAGAATGAGACAAAGGAAGAGAGAAAAGAGAAGAAGGAAAA